>CM039469.1:2670280-2793017 GCA_022433065.1 Begonia loranthoides
CCGGCAAAGTCAGTCTATTTTATATATATATACTTAAACCAATTTCGCCCAAATTTCAAGCCCTAATCTGCAACTCTCGACAGACTTGCGACGAGGAGTGCAACGACGAGTGCGACGAGGAGTGCGACGAGGAGAGGAGCTGCGTGCGACTAGGAGAGGAGCTGCGTGCGACGAAGAGAGGAGAGGAGCTACGTCCGACGACGATTTGAGGTAGATTTGTATTATGAGGAAATACTGTTATGCTAACTTAGACATGTTGTGTGGGTTATTATATTGCAGGTTGGTGAATTACACTCAACTATCAGAATGCAATCCCAGACTAAGAAATTGACCTCGAAGCGTGGGAAGGCAACGATGGAGGCAGTTGAACCTGTTCAAACTGCGGCGTTCGAAGCCGATGTAGTGGCGGCGGTGGAAGAAACCGCTGAGCCTGAAGAAGGAGAAGCCGGATGCTCCAGCGACCCGTTCCAACCCGTTCAAGTGGGTTCAAGGTCGAAACTATATTGGAACCGGAATTGCAAAGCACGGTACGTAGAAGATATACAACGCCGTACAATTATTGTGTCCAAGATAGTAGATTTGGACTCATTCGCAGGGATGGGAATTGATCGTATGCTTGAGGCTGCTGGGTTAGCCGGGTTGTGCCGGATGAGGGGCAGTTATTGCGAGCGAGTTATACGATTGTTTTATGCAAATTTGAGAATTTCCACCCAACCATTAGAGGTGCATACATATATTTTTGGACATGAAGTTAGGTTCACGGCCAATGATGTCAACATTATGCTTGGATGTGTGTTGGAGGAGCCAAGCGATGAATATTATCATATGGCTCGGGCGCCACCATTCGTCAAACAAGGACGTGGGTTAGAGGTGATTAGATTGTTGCATCAGGATCCCGAGGTTGCCGAGTACAGCAAGCCAAAGGGCAAGGAGTTGAATGCCTTAGCCCGATTGATCCACCTGATAATGACGTACACAATTTTGCCTCGGAATGGGCATCGAGACCTTGTTACCAGCATGGATCTCTATATGCTAGAGAAGGTGTTCACGGGACAAAAGGTGGACATCAGATATATCATCGTGAGCCACATGCAAGAGGTGCTCAACAACTCGGCGAAGTCACTGCCGTACAACTGGCTCATCCAGAGTATCGTTGAGCAGTTAAGGGTTCCCATCCCGGAGACGGAACCTAGAATTGAAGAGTCGGTCAATGACATTTACAACAATTCATTAGTGGACCGAATGGGGATCACCCAAACTGGAGGGGAATGGATGCCCAAGTCAAAGAAGGAAGCAACACATCCACCCCGGTCAGAGCCTAGGCATTCAGTCCTGTTTCATGAACAACCTCCTCCTCCTCAGGCATCTCATTTTAGTTCGATGCCTGATGAGACGTTCGCATGGATGAGCAGGATGGAGGAGCTCCATCATATGTCCATGACCCAAATGCACAAAATGCAAGAGCAGCTGCAAATGCAACAAGTCCAAATACAAGAAGCGGCCAAGCTCGCAGAAGATAGGTGGGCCATAGCACAACAATGGCATATGCAATCTGCCGAGTGGCATCGTGAAATGGTGGCAGCCCTGAACCCAGGTGAGAGGGGATCACCCCATTTAGCATCCGCGTCATCCTCCTCTGACGCACCTGATACGACATTCCGATTGTAAGTTCATTCCGTTGAACGCTAATTCCACTTTTTTACTTTATTTTGTTTCATGTAATGACATGTTTTTAATTGGCAGCAACCCTGTTGGAAGCAGCCAACGTATTCCTCCAGCCGTGCCTCTCGAGCCGCCGCCCCTTAAAACTGTGCGCGTGGTATGTCTTTCATTTCGGTATATATGTGTGTTCATTAATGTTTACGCTCACCCTTTTTTGACATTTTGGTTGCAGGCTCATGATTTGATGAGTAAGTTCAAGGATTATTGTCAGGGTAATCTTCGAAGGAACATAGAGACATGCGCACTTCTTGGGGGAAAGCTGACCGACAATGAGTACGTCGTCAGCGAGATCATCTTCCCAGATCAGAAGGGCACGGCAGATACTGTGAGAGGCCTTCGTTGTGTGCTAGTTTATAAGCTTTTATCTAAGTACTCATCCAAACTTATATGCAGTGCTATGCGGTGGACGGCGCAGACGAACATGTTTTCAGACATCAACATGAACACGGTCTCTCACAGCTGGCACTAGTCCCTACAAAGATGCATAATATGAGACAGACATTGGTAATATATGACAAACATAAACACATAATGCAAAAGCAGTGAATAACACCTTACCTTTTGTCGATCAGAAATAATCGTCCACCCATTGCCAGATGGGGTGTTTAGATCGTCCAGCAACAATTCTAGAAACCACCTCCATGAAGCCCTATTTTCTGCTTCAACGACTGCTACAGCAATCGGGTACATACCATCGTTCCCGTCGATGGTGACAACAGTAAGCAGTTGCCCCGGAGTCGCTCCCTTCAAGTGGCAGCCATCTAAACAAATAATAGGTCTACCACCATTCAGCACTGCCCTTTTGCATGCATCCAAGCACATGTACATCCTTTTAAATACACTCATATCGTGGTCAACACGCAGTGAACTTCCGGGATTCGACCTCCGAATCTCCTCAGCATAGGACCATAAGCTCATTGGCATCCCATTCGTTAATTTTCTTAGCCGCATTTCTTGCCCTTCTAGCAAGGCTGGATGTAATGTTGACGTTGAAGTCCTTCCTGACAGTCTCAATTATGGAAGATATGGCCCAGTCGGCCTGACTTTTAAATCTGTCCAAGTAATGCGTTGCCACCCATTTGGCTGTGGCATGGCGGCTTTCCATTTGTCTGGAGCATGTGTGAACGTCGTTGTACATCTTTATTTGAAACGTCATTTCATTTTTTATTTGTGAGGCGTGCAGCCGCCACATGCACCTTTCTTGACAAGCAGCTCTCAATCGATGCGCATCACTGTGGGTGAATTTTATCCCGTACCCATTATTCATTGCATAATCAACAATTTCTTCTCTAATTTTATTCAAGGAACTATATTTTTTGCCTAGCCCCATACCAACAAATGTGCACTCTGCTTCTGGTTGGCGTCTCAGTCTACTCTCTGCATGTCCATCTCTTCATCACTAGTGGATTGGCATGCTGATCGGAGTTCCTCATCGTCCTCTTCGTTTAAATTTGCTGAGACAGAATGCAAAATAATAGCAACTTCGTTTCCAAAGCCACGTACCTCCTCATTGGCCAATAATGTCTCTGAAGGGCCCACTTGAGCTTCACGGTTAATACCACATTCTGTAACACTCCAAGATGCCATTTTTTCCAACAAATTCTTCAACTTTTCCAAAATCCCTTTCTCTACTCGCTTCAGCGCAGCTCAGACTTCTCTAGGGTTAGCTAATAAAGGGAAAACGATAGAATACATGCGAATATCGCAGACCACTCGGATTATGTATTCTGCTGAATTAACATTATGTATTCTGCTGACTTAACAGAGAGACGCAAATGGCCTGGAGGCAAATTGCCTGGACGCCGCGGCGTCCAGACATATATGGTGGGGCCATCAGCTTTTTTTAATGGACAGCGATGGTGCATTTGTCATTTTCACATACGTTGGTGGTTAACTTGTTAGAAAACATACCACAGTGGTTGACTTGTCATCAATCGCAAACCACGATGGTTGATTTGTCATTTTCCCAAAAAATTATTGCAACCAACGATCTGCAATTAATTATTCATATTACTAGCCGTACACTTATTCAAACTAAGTTGTTCTTTGTAGGTCATATTCTTGCTGCAGAAGAAATTTAATGGGTCATTGCAAAACCTAATTCAACGCTGAATTATCCATTTTTCTTCGTCTTCTTCTTGTTCCTCTTCTTCCCATTCTATTAATTTTTACATATTTAATTTGCTTTGTCTCAATTGAAAACTCACCAGTTACCCACTAAAAATCAATGAGCACCGTTTAACATTAAGGCTTTTAGAACAGTTCAACTAATTACTCTTTTTCTTAAAGTTGATCTTCTGTTTGAGTTTCAGTTAGGTTTTAATCTTAAAGGTCGTCATCTGTTTGACAGTTCATACGATTATGGAGGTATTTACAGTAGGATGGTAAAAAGAAAAACTTACCTACAGTGGCTGACCGGAAGGTTGTGGTACCTCCACCAACGCTTTTACTTCCGGTAATGATGGTTTTCCCGATTCCATCTCCGACGAACATAATGTTCTTCGTTTTTATCTCGATGTTCTCTTTATAAGTTCCTGCTTTCACATAAATCACGTACCTCCCGGTTCCAGACCGGTCAGAGGCAGCATTAACAGCGGCACTAATCGTGTCATAATTTCCAGACCCATCTTGAGCCACCACTATATTTGCAGATTCCGCCGGAGAAGGCGCCTGCAACAGTTTCCGGTCACCTGGCTTAACCCACGTCGGAAACCCGTGTTTGTATATGGGTTTTGGGTTGTACAGAGGCTTGTTTAGAGACAAAGTGTTGCTGATCAATTTCGAAACGTTGTTAGTCATCAATGGAGGAAGGTAGTCGGTGACGCCGAGCTCTGCGAACCCAGCCCAGCAGGTCTCGAGGTTTGTCAGAGCCGTACTCATCCATGACTGCGAGTCGTGGTCGCTGCACTTGCTGTTCGGGTCGATGGTTTTGTTGAGCTTTTCAATGGTGTATTTGTAAAGCTCTAGGCAGTCGGTCCAGGCAGCCTTTTCTTTCTCGTTTCTACACTTGAGACCAAGTAAAAGCGTGTTCTTCTCTGCGTTTACAGCTCGGTCTAGAGCTAGTTTAATGGCGATTTTCAGAAAATCAGATTTACTTCTGATGGGGGAGACAGAAGGGTTTTGTGTTAAGAAAAACTCGCAAGGTTTTGGATATGGCATTTGGCTGCACCAGCTGATAATTTCCTTTTTGGAGTATCCCAAAGCGGTGGGAAAGAGAAGAAGAAGATGGAGGAGAAAAACAGAGAAGAGAATTCGCAGGGCCGCCATGGCTCTAGAGCTTGATGACGATGTTGATAATGGCTGTTCTTCTCCATTTTTAAGCGTTTATATAGAAGATATGAATCAAACAATGGTGTTTCTCAGAAAGGACCAAGCGCAGAAGGGTTGAACATGTCGTTGAGGACTTTGTATAGTCTTTGGCTCTTTGATTTTCTATCATGTCTTAGTTTTCATTAAAATATCACGACTTTAGAATCATTCTCATTAATAGTTATTTAGAAAAAAATGGTTAGATATTTGTTATTTAATAATGAAGTTTGTACTTGGAGTAAACTAGGTACAAAGGTACATTTGAGCCTAAATATAACTTTGGAGCCAATAGCTAATACCCCGACCCACTATTTATTCAAAGCATTATAAGTAACTTCGCTATGTCTCGGACGAAGATCTAACAGAAAAATTGACAACAACGTAACTAATTTTCTTCAAATCATTTTGTTTAATTCATAATAAAATTTAGGGAAATTAACAAAACAACCATTAAAATATAGAATCAATGACAAGTTAACCACTAAACAATTGTCGCTAACAAATAAAATACTCAACTATGAGAAATAAAAAAAGCAAAAATCGTTGTTACGTTTTTCATTAAAAAAATATTTTTTTTCTGTTGCGGAATGTTGTCTTTCCGCTTCGAAAATGAGTCGTTGAAATATGACTCAGAAAAGATTACTACTTTCTACAACTGAAAGACAACGATCCGCTGCGAAAAGACAACGTTCTGTTGCAGAAAGGTTACTTTCCTATGTGAAAAATGAGTTATTATTGATGAGAACTGAACGACGACGACGAACCAAGAAGAGGAAAGAGAAGATGGTGATGAGAACTAGAAAAGTGAAATTGAAAGAAAGGTGAGCCACCAAAAGATGTTTGGAAAATTGAAAACGTGAAAATTGTTTTTAGCTTTTTTGTTTAGTATTAATGGGCTTTCAGCACCGTCTTCGTGGTAAAATCGTTTCAATTATTACAATTTTAGCATAAAACTAAGTAGAATTAAAATTACATAGCAGATTTAATAATATTTTTTCTAAAATTTAATGATTCTTTCAATAAGTTAACAGCGATATTTGCACTTTTTTATTTTTTATATTTGAGTATTTTATTTGTTAGCAAAAATTACTTATTGGTTAATTTGTTAATTTTCTTAAAATTTATATTATACCCAGATAAAAATTGGGTCATTTGTTTAGCTTTTTACAGTGTTTATCCATTTGTCACGTGGGTTTTTGGTCTTAGTTTAGGAGGAATTGACTGCTCTGGTAAAATCAAGGATTAAAGTATTTGACTTGGAAAGGAGGGGGAAACATGATAAGGATGGTTTTAATTTGCCTATGAATTGATCAACTCCTCATGCAGTCATGCTTATTGTTTTAGATTTTAATAGTCAAACACTTTTGCCTTGTTGTCAGAGATCAAATGATAATAAAAAAAAATAAAAAAATACGATGTAGGATATTAAATTTATGTAAAAAAAATCACGGACAGAGAAATAATTTACTATGAATATCAAAATATAACCGCAAGTTTTGCGACTCTAACTTACATCAATTTATAGAGAAAACAAAACCCTAAATGAGATTTACAATGTAAGTCTACCGACCTGACCTAATAGAATTTAGGTCACACTGAAATCTAACAATCTCCACCTTGACATGAATTCTATGAAAGAGATCGTTCTTATCTTTCTCTCTCTCTATAAGCTTTGGGAAGAGTAAATAGATGTGTTTAAGAATGAATGAAGCCTCAACTCATATACAATTGCCGGCTAGCCAAGATCTTATGTAGCCAATTGAAAGCACCATTTGTCACCTATAACAGTAGATAAATGCTACAAATGGAAGTAACTTTGACCCTTAATCCTAATTACACCATGGTTACGAACCTCATAAAAGTCTAATATATTTATTATCCTTAATGTGGAATAGTGGAACCTAACCCTCAATTTCTACAATTATTAAATTGAACATAGACTAAAAAATAATTATATTTTCCATATTTTTTGAAAATAAAATATTGAAGAAAAGGATAGAAATAATGTCATCTTGACTATTAATTAAAATATTTAGAAAATAAATAAGAATATTAGGTTATTACCTCACATAAATTCCCTTGCTATGTCAACTTGAAAAATATACATATTTCCTACTTGCATACATAGAATATGTATAGAAAATTTATTATATCCCTTTAAGCTACCTAATCTCATATATTAAAATGTATTTAATAGTAGTTTTGATATCTTCATGACTATATATATATATATATATATTACATTTTGATATTTTTGTAAAACTAATTGTTATTTTTTTAATCATCTTCTCCCTCCTTTTATACGCCTCTTTTATGTGGAGTCTCAATTTCGCTAGTATAATATTGTCTGATTTTAGTCAAGGTCTGCACAATTTTTTTATTGAGTTTTATCCAAAAACACGTACTATATTGTTGGGATAATATTATGAAACATTCACTTTCATCACTCTTAAGCAATGTGAAATTAATGGGATGGGTTGGGTCCTTAAAACTACCTTGTTTAGGGTTGTTCTTGCCTTCACAGGCAAACCACGCCAATCTGTCTCCTTCCCTTGAGGACTTGATATCCTCTTCCGCCACCCTTATGGTTAGACTTTTGCCCTTGATACAATTTGCATGTTCTTGGTTCCATTATTACAGTATTGTCTGATTAGGGCAAAAAAATTATATGATTTTGTTCAACTTTTACCACAAAATATATTATATTATATAGAGAGAATAATTCTATTTATGAGTCATTTATCTCTACACCTGACAAGATATGGGGATTGTACATTTCCCTAGTATGGCTTGACCCTTATTATCACCTAATCTTAGACTATCTTTGCGATAGCTGCCACACTTTAAGATAAAGGGAATATATGAACACTAGAGTCGGAGCTTCAACCATGGATAGAGTAAGATGGCCTGGTTTTCATGTTCTTCGCAGTCCGCCGGAGGCTATGCCGTTCTCAGTTAGTCGTTTCATTCAAGGCGAGACTTGGATTCCGGCGACCGGAGTTCCCTGTTGGCTTGGAATTACTATCCTATCAAACGACATGTCGAATTTGAAACCAGGAAAAAAAAGGAAGTTCGCGCCAGGTAGGGGTCGAACCTACGACTTTCTGCTTAGGAAACAGACGCTCTATCCACTGAGCTACAGGCGCCTAGTTAATAAAGGCCTTCCATAAAAGTAATATAACCTTTACAAATATTAACCTTTTTAATGTCGTGTTAACCTAATCTCTGTCTCTGTTCCTTTCTCTCTCTCTCCGCTGAGCTCCGACTATCTGGTCGGGTGGAGTTCAATATATATATTGGAATTTTGATTCATAAACTGCATTTACTGATCGAAAGTCAAAATTTGCGACTTTTCGTTTTCTTAGCTTGATTCCCTCTGCCTTTTTGTTTTCTTGAAGTTGGAATTCGAGGCAGCGCCGCGGAGAAGTTTTTTGTTTTCCAATGGGCGGTGATTCCGGTGCGGCTGAGACATCTTCCTTGTGCTGTGATAAATGTGGCAAACCTGCCAATCTTCAGTGCGATTTTCCTCAAAATTTTTTTTCAATCTATTGTATTGGACTTTGGTTATTTAGCTCAAATGGTGGTGAGAAAGTTTAAAATTTTGATGCGGATCTTCGATAATCATTTGATCATTTAGTATTTCTGGGCTAGCGTTTGCCGTTCGTCGTGTAAAAGACTACATGCGATCATGTGTCTACAAAGCAATATCTTTTCTGGAAATTCATCTTACTTATAGAATTGTGTAGCCGAATCTTATCTAATTAATATTTTTTTTCTTAAGCTTAATTTTTTCTATTGCATTTGTTATATTTGGAGAACTCTCAAAATGGTTAATTGGTTTAATTGTTGACTTTGATTTTAGGTGTCCTAAGTGTGTGCAGCTGAAGCTTCCCCGCGAAGGTTCTGCATTCTGGTTTGTAAATTTCTCCCATTGTTTATTGTTTTCCATGGAACTTTTGTCGAATGTTTCATAGTGTTTAAATGTGTGGCGTATATTTACATCATTTTTCCACCTAGTGGAATTATGAGTAAATTCCAAATGAAATCAGTTGGAGGAACCAATTATATAATATCATGATTTCTTCGATCTACTTGTCTGTAGTTTTGATACTTTATGCTTAAGTTAATGCATTAATTAACTTAGATTACTCTTCTTTAATAAATAAACAGGAGGCGTTTGTTTCTCTGAATATTTATTATATTTTTACGAAATGGTTTGCAAAATTGCTGATATGCGTGAGAAGTTTAGATGAATTTGGTAGTTATTTCTGTGTCATGTAAACAAAAAACAAGGTGGGTGACAAAGGTAAGGGAGGGGCATTGGAGAAGCATAGACTAGTATTCTCATATGCGCATTGCATCATTAGTCATTTATTGCTTGAAAATTATTATCCATTTTACTGTTTAGTTGATTTTCGGACAATGAAGCATGCACAAGTATACAGGGATCTATAGTTATATTCTGACGCAGCCCTTATTAGATTAACAAATTATTTGTAGCTGATAATGATGACATTGAACTCCTAACAGTTCTCAGGAGTGTTTCAAGGAGTCTTGGAGCTCTCACAAATCAGTACATTTAAAAGCTAAGCTATCGTCTGCAGAGATTGGTACTTCAAGTGAACAAAGTTCAAACTTAACTAGTGAAGGTTGGCTATATTGCTTGAAGAAAGGGCAGGCTCGAACTCCAAAACTTCCTTATTTTGATTGGACAGGGTACTTATCAAGTGTCTGTCCTTGTGCTTGTGTTAATTCTTGGTTCCAATTTGAAGAGTTTTGCTCTTATAAAAAATGATATAGATAAATTTTTTATTTCTTCCTACTCGGTGAGTTGATTATGTCTTCTCTTTTAGGGTGGTTTTCGTCGGGGAAAAAGTTAGAGAGCATATACATTTCTTGTCATACATAAACACTATTTCTTATTGGTTTTTATACCACCACTGAATTTTATGAAAGTGGTGAATATTGATTTACTAGCAATAATATTAGAAAGTTTTGTTTGCATTAAATATCTTCAGCTTTCATTTTTGTTGTCATAAACACATAACAAATCATTTTATGATGTGAGATCATTAGCCACTAGTTATGTAAGATCCATGAATGATATCATTCATCATTTTTTATTAATAGTAATTTTAATCATGACAGTTTTCATTTTTTTGTTATTTTCCTCGAGTTTTCCAATGCCTTGTAAGATGACTAGTACCAGCACTTCTTATAAGGTAGCTAAACAATGTCAGGTTTTGAGAAATTCAAATAAGTAAATAACATTGACCATTTATGCTGAAGTAGATGATAAAAAGAAAATTATACATGCATCCTTGTTGTTTGAAAAAAATGAACTGCTATGAAAATGAAAAAAAAATTCAAACTAATGCCTTGGATAATTTATGTACATTTGATAGACTGAAATTGCGGTTGTTATATGTTCTGATGCAGGACTCTAAAGCCATTTCCAATATCTGGTAGACGTAGTATTCCTCCTCACATTGATCAACCTGAATGGGTAGCAGATGTGAGTAACGAGATAATTTTACATTTCTATTCCAACGCTAATTATGAAATTCTGATTTAGGATTACTACTTTGGTTGCTGGGTTTTTGGTTTGTCATGTTTCCATGTTGTCTATATTGATAAATATAATAATATTAACTAATTTCCATGTTATGCTCTATATAGAATACAGAGTATGCTATTTTAAGGTTAATTGAAGTTTCGTGCGGTGCTGTTTGTGGGTGATGTAATCTTGTCTATCAACTTACCATAGCTCTGGCCCGATGTTTTTATTATCTTATAAATTCTGTTTCTTTTCTACTTTATAGGGAATTCCTATAGTTGAACGAAATAGTGATTTGCAGCAGGTTGTTGAGGTGAGCCTTGGCTTAGTTCAATGTTTAATGATAGTTTAAATACATGTAAATATTTTTTCTGTTATTGGTAACTTCTTTCATTCATTAATTGTTTTTATTTTGAAGATCAAAACTCCAGATCAAATTCAAAGAATGCGAGAGACTTGTCGAGTACGTCTTACTTTTTGTCATTTGAAGATGAAGTTTATTGGCTTTAAATATCAGCAGTCAAATATCATTTCTTTGATATTAGAATCTCTTTATGTTTTATATGACATTGCAATATATGGACCATGGGGAGACGTGATATGGTAGTCCCAACTATATTGTCTAAGAAAACATTGAAATATTCTTGGAAATTCATTTGATGGAATATAGGAAAAAATCAACTAATGTTGGAATGTCATTCACCAGAATTTTTATCATACTTTTATTGTTTGTCTTTTTTTGAACTATGTTAAAGAATACTGGTGCTTTATTGCAATTATTAAACTTTAAATCTGATATAGCTCACTGGTGGCTAACTTATGGCAGGAGAAAAGATAAATTGCTTAAAAAAGAAACAAAGGAGGACAAATAACAATTTGGGATAATCATATTATAGAATATAATAGTTTGTTATTAGGGAGAAAAAAAGAAAATGGAAAATAGTTAGAATGGTGGGGTAGTAATTTATAAATAGAAGTTTAAGGGAAAGGGATATACAGAAAATTTGGGTGAATTGTAAGTGGAGAGACTAAGACTATCAAAATGCTCGATATTGTGTGCTTGGTTATTTTTTTCCAATCAATGAACAACCACTGTTAAGCTGTTTTCTACCTATTTCTTAAGCTTTTTTTTCTACCTATTGATAGGTTCCTATCAACATCTTAGAAAATTCCAAGTTGAATAACCTTTTCAACAATTTCTGATTTAAAAAATTGATAAAAATTTCATTCAAATAATAAAAAATATTTGACACGAGAATGCTCATCTTGATTAATTATCAAATGCCTCCCTGTCCAAACATCTTTTCCTGCCATTATTGTCTAATTTTCATTTGTCTGTAAAGCAAGTAGTTATTCATCCAATTCCAGTTTCATCCATGGCTGTGAGGGATCCCTATGATATTCCCCAATTGTCTACGTGTTAGATATGCCTATCATGCAACAGGGAGGAAATTAGTCTATTTTACCCTATAAATGCATTATAACTTAATCATTGTAGTGATCTTAACAGATTGCCAGAGAGGTTTTGGATGCTGCTGCTTGTGTGATTCGACCCGGTATAACAACTGATGAAATTGATCGAGTTGTTCACGAGGCCACAGTGGCTGCTGGTGTGTATAATGACATTATGTTTACTTACTAAATTATGTCCTTCATTGCAAGTAGACTGACAGACATTTCTTTTGAACTTAAGACTTTTCTACTGGCTTGCTCTCGTTAGCTTTAGATTAGTAATACAAAAAGTTATCATTTTGTACATCCCTTTGACTGATACTTCTTTTATGAAGTTTTGCAAATTTATGACATTGTCAGATGTTATGCTCTTTATATTGTTAGCTTTTGTTATTTTTGGGTGATTGGTTGATTATAACTCATTTCCAAAGTATGTTATTGCCTAGTTTGTGTTCAGGTGGTATGCAGATTGGGTCTTTGATGGGGTATTAAGTTTATCAGATGTATTGGAGTTATAAATTTCGAGTCCCATAACAAATTAAGAAAGGCAAATTAAACTTTTTTTGTTACCATTTTTTCTTTTGCTTGTTTGATATGCCTTGTAGCACTTTTTTTTTTGGTTTTATTTTTCAATTGAAGTCCTCAGTGTATTAATCTGTCACTCGTATCATTTTTCAAGCTTATTCTTGGAATCATAGCATTGTGTATGGTTCCTATGAGTTATTCTTGGCAAACTATTTATAATACTTAAGTTCGTGTTTGTAATATTTTGTTGGGATCATCTTATTGTAGGAGGATATCCATCACCTCTCAATTATCACTTTTTTCCAAAGTCTTGCTGCACGTACGTACAGTTTAGTGGAATTTTTTATATCCGTTTTCCTAATTATTTTTTTATCATCAATTTCTAAATATCTTTTACAGTTCCGTTAACGAAGTAATCTGTCACGGGATTCCTGATGCCAGGTGTGATACAGTGGCATGCACTCTCTCTCTCTCTATCTATATAATTGGTTGCCGGTTGGGGTATAAAAAAAGCTCTACAAACTCAACATATTTTCAACTTTTGACAGCATTCAATATAAAAAAAGCTCTTCGCCAGAATATACATTCAACTCTATTATCTTGTTTAAAGACTAGGACCTAAGTTTCTATTTGCAGTAATTAGAGTG
Source organism: Begonia loranthoides (assembly GCA_022433065.1). Lineage (NCBI taxonomy): Eukaryota > Viridiplantae > Streptophyta > Magnoliopsida > Cucurbitales > Begoniaceae > Begonia > Begonia loranthoides. The sequence goes on from CM039469.1 coordinate 2,683,493, forward strand.
CTATGTTTCATTATATTAGTAATAACCGTTAAACTTCTCACTTTTGAATTTTGGATGCATCTTTTGATTTTTTATCTTAATCCAAGAAATTTCACATATCTAATTTTCTAATTGCCTTAGGAAATTAGAGGACGGTGATATTGTCAATGTGGATGTGACAGTGTACTATAAAGGCGTCCACGGTAAAAAGAAATTTAATTATGAGACAAAATTTCCTACATGTTTATTTATATTCCTATTTCGTGACTTGTAATGCAGGTGATCTCAACGAGACATACTTCGTGGGAAATGTTGATGAAGAGTCTCGGCGGCTGGTCCAATGTACTTATGAATGCTTGGACAAAGCAGTATCTATTGGTATGTTCTCATGTCTAAAAAGAAGAATAAGAAGAAAAATATATTGGTATGCTGATTGTGCATAGATCAATTGGTGATTCTTTTTGGTACCTCCATGTGGCCTCCTTATCCATTCATTTTCATCACTCCTTATGTTTACCTTTTTGTTTATTGGTATTTTCTGTTACCATTTTATGAATTGGGATATTGATTTGTTATGATCTTAGATTTATAAGCTTATGATTTGAAATGATAGAAAATTTCTATTTCATCGACTTGCTTGAATGATAATTAAAATTTCTACAATTTGGAAAATCTCTCAACCTTGCTTGTAAAGCAATAAATCTTTTGGCTGATTATCTTAATATATGATCATTTTTAATTAACCTAATCATGTTTATTCAAAAAATCTAGTGAAACCTGGAGTCAGATTTCGTGAAATTGGGGAGATCATTAGTCGGCATGCCTCAATGGCTGGTTTCTCTGTGGTAATGTGAATTTAGATTTGCCTTTACTGGGTTATCTGCAATATCACATTACAGAACAGTACTATTTTACATTTAGCTCACCTTTTTTACCCTTACAAATAGGTCAAGTCATATTGTGGCCATGGCATTGGAGAGCTTTTTCACTGTGCGCCTAATATACCACATTATGCAAGTAAGTCTCTCCCAAGGCGTCCAAACTTGATCCTGGTATTTCATGAAAATAGTAACTACTTTTTTCATTGTTGTTTGAGGATGAAATATACTTGATCTAACTCTAAATATTGTAATATGAAATGAAATGTATAATGCCTTGTACTCTACTTCAAGCAGGGAATAAGGCAGTTGGTATTATGAAGGCGGGACAGACTTTTACAATAGAACCTATGATTAATGCAGGTTGGTTTGGTAATTTTTAAGATTAAAACCGCCAAATGGTGGCTATCTTGTCCTCGTTAGTGAAATATCAAAGCATCCTCCCCAGGGGTTTGGCGTGATCGTATGTGGCCTGATGGGTGGACTGCTGTCACCACTGACGGCAAACGCAGTGCTCAGTTTGAGCACACATTATTGGTAACATCTCGTGCACACTACCTATCATTTATTATTGTGTTTCCGAACAATTTCTACCATAATTGCTAAGCTTTATCTATAACTTTCAAGAAACTTCTGATACGTTCACTGCAATATTCATCGGTGGCACAAGAAAAGAAAAACACTCCCAGTTATGTTAGACAGATTATGCCACTCCGATACATCTCTGAATTCTTCAGTCTTTTGCGTCATTCTAGTTTGTGTAGTTTATTCAGGAGATCATTTGAAAGTCCATGTATTAAGATTGACAATTTTTATGCACACGTGACATTTAGGTAACAGAAACTGGAGTTGAAGTTCTCACTGCTCGGCTACCTTCATCACCGAAAGTATTTCCGTGGCTAAAACTATAAATGAAATCAGAGATAGTCCAAAATATGCCGTACCATCATGATTTTTGGGGCATCAGGAGTGATTTACAGATTGTTACAGATTGCTGCGGAGAAGTTGTCACTACTGTCATGGTCCGATCATATTTCTAAATTATTACTTCTGTTTTTGCTATGAAATAAACAAGAGTGGTCAATTTTGAGTAGAAAGCTTTTGAACCCCCTGTTGTAAGATGATCAACTTTGTGGCCATATTCAGTGTCACCGCACTGCCTAGTGGCCGGCCGACTGCTGTATTGTGTTAGTCTTGGAAGTTATAGCCACAGCTTACTGATGGCTTCAATGTTCACCACATCATTTTCTCACTTGTTTAATGAGCTCTTTGATTTTGCTCATTTCAAAATTTTCTTTGCCGAAATGACAAATAACTCGGGTCTGCGGTGATTTTACCTCGGATGGATCCATCCATATGACTATGAGAGTCCTCGGAGACCCATATGGATACTCAGTTTCTGAGTGAAGATGCTTCTGGTTTGCTTAACGAGGCTTTTTTAGTTATGATTGTGTCAAGTGCGTAATGGGTCTTCGCCTGAGCTTTAACTTGAATAATTTTCACATACAAACACGATTCAGGAGAACACAGCCTACGTGATTTCTATTTGAGTATATAGTTTTTCTAATCCTTTTATCTTAATCGAGATCGGAAGTGAGAAAAGAGGCCTTGACCAAGTAAGGACGTAGATAAGCCTTGCACGACAATTGTAAAAGTTGTAAGAGCAGCACACAATTACACCACTGAAAGAGTACAATATTGAAGGATGGAAATTATGGGAGGTTTGATTTTGCTCTTAAGCAGAGTCTCCATGGCATTCAGCAACTTTCACACCGGTGGGACAAACTCGACTATGTATGACGACGGTAAGCCCAAGACGACAACCCGGCATAACCATAAGGCCAAACGTCAGTTTTTTACTGTTTTCGTCGACAATCAGAGATTTTTAACCACACTTTCCATCTAAACCTCAGAAAACTCGCTACCTTTTTTGACCTGGAAAACCTTAACATTAGGATCAAATGAAAAGAGTCTAACCTGTGTAGAAGCCGAATGGACTTGGCCAGTTTCAAGTAAGCCTGCTCAAAGGGTGTTCTTGGGTATGGGTCCCCGCCTTCCATTATACGATTTCTCTGGTCCAAATGTCGAAAGAATGAAGCCTCCATCTTTGGATGAACTACATTAAGGTACTTGCTCCTGCAGAATTTCTCAAATAGAGAATCTGGGTTTTGGCCGAGCGTGTCTAATTGATTAACCTTTATAGAAACATTATATTCTTTATAGAGATTAACCTTTTTAATACCATGTTAACCTAATCTCTGTCTCTGTCTCGGTTTCTTTCTCTCTCTCCGCTGAGCTCCGACTATCTGGTCGGGTGGAGTTGACTATATATATATTGGAATATTGATTCATAAACTGCATTTATTGATCGAAAGTAAAAATTTGCGACTTTTCGTTTTCTTAGCTTGACACCCTCTGCCGTTTTGTTTGCTCAAAGTTGGAATTCGAGGCAGCGCCGCGGAGAAGTTTTTTGTTTTCCAATGGCCCGTGATTCCGGTGCCGCTGAGACATCTTCCTTGTGCTGTGTTAAATGTGGCAAACCTGCCAATCTTCAGTGCGATTTTTCTCAACAAAATTTTTTTTGATCTATTGTATTGGAATTTGGTTATTTAGCTCAAATGGTGGTGAGAAAGTTTAGAATTTTGATACGGATCTTCGATAATCATCTGATCATTTAGTATTTCTGCGCTAGCGTATGCCATTCGTCGTGTAAAAGACTACATGCGATCATGTGTCTACAAAGCAATATCTTTTCAGGAAATTCATCTTACTTATAGAATTGTGTAGCCGAATCTCATCTAATTAAAAATTTTGTCTTAAGCTTAATTTTTTGTATTGCTTTTGTTATATTTGGAGAACTCTCAAAATGGTTAATTGGTTTAATTGTTGACTTTGATTTTAGGTGTCCAAAGTGTGTGGAGCTGAAGCTTCCCCGCGAAGGTTCTGCATTCTGGTTTGTAAATTTCCCCCATTGTTTATTGTTTTCTATGGTTAATTGTTTATTGACCAGTATTCTCATATGCACGTTGCATCATTAGTCATTTATTGCTTGAAAATTATTATCCATTTTTACTGTTTAGTTGATTTTGGGATGATGATGCATGGACAACTATACAAGGATCTATATTTATATTCTATAATCTCCGTGTGCCCATCGGCCATACCATGCAATATACAAACCACTGGCATTAGTATTTTATTATTTAAATCTATTAATTACAACGCAGTCCTTATTAGAGTAACAAATTAATTGTAGCTGATAATGATGATGTTGAACTCCTAACAGCTCTCAGGAGTGTTTCAAGGTGTCTTGGAGCTCTCACAAATCAGTACATTTAAAAGCTAAGCTATCGTCTGCAGAGACTGGTACTTCAAGTGAACAAAGTTCCAACTTACCTAGTGAAGGTTGGCTATATTGCTTAAAAAAAGGGCGGGCTCGAACTCCAAAACTTCCTTATTTTGATTGGACAGGGTACTTATCAAGAGTCTGTCCTTGTGCTTCTGTTTATTATTTGTTCCAATATGAAAACTTTTGCTCTTTTAAAAAAATTAGTTAAGTAACTTGATATAGATAAATTTTTTATTTCTTTCTATTCAGTGAGTTGATTATGTCTTCTATTTTAGGCCTGGTTTCCTTGGGGAAAAAGTTAGGGAGCATATACATTTCTTGTCATGCATGACCACTATTTCTCATTGGTTTTTATACCACCTATGAATTTTATGAAAGTGGTGAATATTGATTTACTAGCAATAATATTAGAAAGTTCTGTTTGCATTAAATATGTTCAGCTTTCATTTTTGTTGCCATAAACACATAACAAATCATCATTATGATATGAGATCATTGGCCAACAGTTAAGTAAGATCTAGGAATAATATCATTCATTGTTTTTTGTTAACAGCAATTTTAATTATGACAGTTCTCATTTTATTGTGATTTTCCTCGAGTTTTCCAATGTCTTGTAAGATAACTAGTACTAGCTCTTCTGGTAAGTTTATCTTATTAAGCTTTGATATTTTAGCTAAATAATGTCAAGTTTTGAGAAATTCAAATAAGTAAATAACAGTGATCATTTATACTGAAGTAGATGATAAAAAGAAAACTATACAAGCATCCTTGTTGTTTGGAAGAAATGAACTGCAATGAAAATGAAAAAAAAAAGTTCAAACTAATGTCATTGATAATTTCTGTACATTTGATAGACTGAAATTGCGGTTTTTATATGTTCTTATGTAGGACTCTAAAGCCATTTCCAATATCTGGTAGACGTAGCATTCCTCCTCACATTGACCAACCTGACTGGGCAACAGATGTGAGTAACGGGATAATTTTACATTTCTACTCCAAAGCTAACTATGAAATTCTGATTTAGGATTACAACTGTGGTTGCTGGTTTTTTGGTTTGTTATGTATCCATGTTGTCTATGTTGATAAATATAATAACATGAATTAAATTCCATGTTATGCTCTATATAGAATACAGAGTATGTTATTTTAACGTTAATTGAGTTTCGGGCAGTGCTGTTTGTGGGTGATGTAATCTTGTGTATCAACTTACCATAGCTCTGGCCCAGTGTTTTTATTATCTTATAAACTCTCTTTCTTTTATACTTTGTAGGGAATCCCTATAGTGGAACGAAATAGTGATTTGCAGCATGTTGTTGAGGTGAGCCTTGGCTTACATCAATGTTTAATGATAGGTCAAATACATGTAAATATTTTTTGTTTTTTGTAACTTCTTTAATTCATTAATTGTTTTTATTTTGAAGATCAAAACTCCAGATCAAATTCAAAGAATGCGAGAGACTTGTCGAGTATGTCTTACTTTTTGTCATTTAAAGATGAAGTTTATTGGCTTTAAATATCAGCTGTCAAATACCATTTCTTTGATATTAGGATCTCTTTATGTTTTATATGACATTGCAATATGTGGCCTGTGGGGAGACGTGATATGGTAGTCCCAACTATATTATCGAAGAAAGCATTGAAATCTTCTTGGAAATTCATTTGATGGAATATAGGAAAAAATCAAGTAATGTTGGAATATCATTCCCCAGAATTTTTATCATACTTTTATTATTTGTCTTTTTTTGAATTTGATGTTTAGAAGAATACTGGTGTTTTATTGCAATTATTAAACTTTACATCTGATATACCTCACTGGTGGCTGACAAAGAAACAAAGGAGGACAAATAACAATTTGGGATAAATCATATTATATAATATAATAACTTGTTATTAGGGAGAACAAAAGAAAATGGAAAATAGTTAGAATGGTGGGCTAGTAATTTATAAATAGAATTTTAAGGGAAAGGGATATAGAGAGAATTTGGGTGAATTGTAAGTGGAGAGACTGAGACTATCAAAATGCTCGATATTGTGTACTTGGGTATTTTTTTTCAATCAATGAACAACCACTATTAAGTTGTTTTCTACCTATTTCTTAAGTTTTTTTTCTACCTATTAATAGGTTCATATCAACATCTTAAAAAATTCTGAGTTGAATTACCTTTTCAACAATTTCTGATTTAAAAAATTGATAAAAATTTCACTTAAATAATGAAAAATATTTGACACCAAGATGGTCATCTTGATTAATTATCAAATGCCTCCCTGTCCAAACATCTTTTCCTGCCATTATGTCTAATTTTCATTTGTCTGTAAAGCAAGTAGTTATTCATCCAATGCGAGTTTCATCCATGGCTGTGAGGGATCCCTATGATTTTCCCCAATTGTCTACGTGTTAGATATGTGTATCATGAAACAGAGTGGAAATTAGTCTATTTTACCCTATAAATGCATTATAACTTAATCATTGTAGTGATATTAACAGATTGCCAGAGAGGTTTTGGATGCTGCTGCTTGTGTGATTCGACCCGGTATAACAACGGATGAAATTGATCAAGTTGTTCACGAGGCCACAGTGGCCGCTGGTGTGTATAATGAAACTATGTTTACTCACTAAATTAGATATGAATATTTCCCTTTTGTCCTGCGTTGCAAGTAGACTGGCTGACATTTCGTTTGAACTTAAGACTTTTCTAGTGGCTTGCTCTCATTAGCTTTCGATTAGTAATACGAAAAGTTATCACTTTGTACATCCCTTTGACTGATACTTCTTTTATGAAGTGTTGCAAATTTATGACCTTGTCAGATGTTAGGCTCTTTATATTGTTAGCTTTTGTTGTTTTTGGGTGATTGGTTGATTATAACTCATTTCCAAAGTATGTTATTGCCTAGTTTGTGTTCAGGTGGTATGCAGGTTGGGTCATTGATGGGGATTAAGTTTATCAGATGTATTGGAGTGATAAATTCAAGTCCCATAACAAATTAAGAAAGGCAAATTAAACTTTTTTTGTTATCATTTTTTCTTTTTTGATATGCCTTGTAGCACTTCTTTTTTTGTTTTATTTTTCAATTAAAGTCCTCAATCTATTAATCTATCACTCAAATCATTTTTCAAGCGTATTCTTGGAATCATAGCACTGTGTTTGGTTCCTACGACTTATTCTTGGCAAGCTATTTATAATACTTAAGTTGGTATTTGTAATATTTTGTTGGGATTATGTTATTGTAGGAGGATATCCATCACCTCTCAATTATCACTTTTTTCCAAAGGCTTGCTGCACGTACGTCCGGTTTATTGGGATTTTTTATATCTGTTTTCCTAATTATTTTTTCATTATCAATTTCTAAATATCTTTTGCAGTTCCGTTAATGAAGTAATTTGTCACGGGATTCCTGATGCCAGGTGTGATACAGTGGCACGCACACACTCTCTCTCTCTTTGTATCCGATTGCCGGTTGGGGTGTGGTTATTCTAATAAAGAATGGATCCATATGTAGACAAGTATAATAGTTAGCTCTACAAGCGCAACATATTTTCATTTTTTGACAGCATTCAATAAAAAAAAGCTCTTTGTCGGATCGTACAATCAACTCTTTTATCTCGTTTAAAGACCAAGACCTAAGTTTCAATTTGTATTAATTAGAGTGCCATGTTTCATTATATTAGTAATGACTGTTAAATCCTTTCACTTTTGGATTATGGATGCATCTTTGATCTCTTATCTTAATCCAAGAAATTTCACATATCTAATGTTCTAATTGCCTAGGAAATTAGAGGATGGTGATATTGTAAATGTGGATGTGTCAGTGTACTATAAAGGCGTTCACGGTAAAAAAACATTTAATTTGAAGACAAAATTTCCTACTTGTTTATTTATATTCCTATTTTGTGACTTTTAAATTGTAATGTAGGCGATCTCAGCGAGACATACTTTGTGGGAAATGTTAATGAAGAGTCTCGGCGGCTAGTCCAATGTACTTATGAATGTTTGGACAAAGCAATATCTATTGGTATGTTCTGATGTCTAAAAAGTAGAATAAGAAGAAAAATATATTGGTATGCTAATGGTGAGTAGATCAATTGGTTATTCTTTTTTGGTAGTTCTATGTAACTGTTGGGTTTCAAACGTCCAACACTGCATTGAGACAAAATAACAAATTTCTTCACAGAAATCACGAAATGTACTTCAAAACAAAAAAAATACACCCTGAACTTAACAAAGAATTTCAAGACCACAACAAACAGTCACAAAACAGCAACAAAACACCACAAATTCGGAAACCCACAGGTTTGGAATCACTCCTAGTTTAAGGAAGAATGTTCTTTAGAATTGTCTGCATAAAAATTCTTCTCTGTTCTATAACCTCAAGGTTCTTTTATTTGCTCCAACCGCTCACCTTTGTAACTTCTCACACGATGATCTTCCCCATATTTGTTGAACTGCCCTTACTTTTTAGTATGAATTGGGATATTGATTTGTTATGATCTTAGATTTATAAGCTTATCATTTGAAATGATAAAAAATTTCTATTTCATTGACTTGCTTGAATGATAATTAAAATTTCTACAATTTCGAAAATCTCTCAGACATGTAGCTCTACCATGCAGTTCTTTACTTTGCTTGTAAAGCAATTAATCTTTTGTCTAGTTATCTTAATAAGTAATTTTTTAATTAACCTAATTATGTTTATTCAAAAAATCTAGTGAAACCTGGAGTCAGATTTCGTGAAATTGGGGAGATCGTTACTCGACATGCCTCAATGGCTGGTTTCTCTGTGGTAATGTGAATTTGGATATGCCTTTACTGGAGTATTTGCAATATCACATTACAGAACAGTACTATTTTACATTTAGCTCACCTTTTTCACCCTTACGAATAGGTCAAGTCAATTTGTGGCCATGGCATTGGAGAGCTTTTTCATTGTGCGCCTAATATACCACATTATGCAAGTAAGTCTCTCCCAATGCTTCCAAACTCGATCCGGGTATTTCATGAAAATAGTGACTACTTTTTTCATTGTTGTTTGAGGATGAAATATACTTTATCTAACTCTAAATATTGTAATATGAAATGAAATGTATAATGCCTTGTACTTTACTTCAAGCAGGGAATAAGGCAGTCGGTATTATGAAGGCGGGACAAACTTTTACAATAGAACCTATGATTAATGCAGGTTGGTTTGGTAATTTTTAAGATTAAAACCGCCAAATGGTGGCTATCTTGTCCTCGTTAGTGAAATATCAAAGCATCCTCCCCAGGGGTTTGGCGTGATCGTATGTGGCCTGATGGGTGGACTGTTGTTACCGCTGACGGCAAACGCAGTGCTCAGTTTGAGCACACATTATTGGTAAAATCTCATTCACTCTGCCTATCATTTATTTTTACTTTTCCGAACAATTTATACCATAATTGCTAAGCTTTATCTATAACTTTCAAGAAACTTCTGATGCGTTCACTGCAATATTCATTGGTGGCACAAGAAAAGAAAAACACTCCCAGTTATGCTAAACAGATTATGCCACTCCAATACATCTCTGAGTTCTTCAGTCTCTTGTGTCATTCTAGTTTGTATAGTTTATTCAGTAGATCATATGAAAGTCCATGTATTAAGATTGCCAATTTTTATGCACATGTGGCATTTAGGTAACAGAAACAGGAGTTGAAGTTCTCACTGCACGGCTACCTTCATCACCGAAAGTATTTCCATGGCTAAAACTATAAATGGAATCAGAGAGAGTCCAAAATATGCCTTAACATCATGATTTTTGGGGCATCAGGAGTGATTCATAGATGTTTACAGTTTGCTGCGGAGAAGATGTCACTACTGTCATGGTCTGATCATATTTCTAAATTATTACTTCTTTTTTGCTATGAAATCAACTAGAGTGGTCAATTTTGAGTAGAAAGCTTTTGAACCCCCTGTTGTAAGATTACCAACTTTGTGCCCATATTCAATCTCATCGCTGTACCCCGTGTCCGTGTCCGTTTGCTGTTTTGTGTTAGTCTTGGAAGTTATAGCCACAACTTTCCTGATGGCTTCAATGTTCACCACATCATTTTCTCACTTGTTTAAAGAGTCAGACTTGTGTTCACCTTTCCATTCCTGCTTCTTAAGATCTCTGGGTTCTTCATAGCATATAGCATTGAAGCAATGGATCTGAATTTGCATGCTGATAGTTTTACTCACAATCATATTCTCCCACAGAATGTTTTAGTGGGATGGGATGGATTTCTAAATCCTTTCCGGTATGATTCTTCCACGAGGAGAGTAAAAGTTGTTCAGTGGATAATTTTTAGTGTGTAATGAGTCTTTGTCTGAGCTTTAACATGAATAAATTATATCCACAAACTAACACGATTCAGGATAACACAGCTTAGATAATCTCTATTTGGGTATACATTTTTTTTAATCTTTTATCTTAATCGAGATCAGAAGTGAGAAAAGAGGCCATGGCCAAGTAAGGACGTAGATTCATCACTAAATAACAATACTGCAATACACACAATCAGATAGACTTGTACAACAATTGTCAAAGTTGTAAGAACAGGACACAATTACACCAGCCAAAGAGAATAATATAAAAGGGTAGTCTCTATTCAGCAACTTTCACACCTGTGAGATAAACTCGACTCTGTATGACGGTAAGCCCAAGGTGAAAACCCGGCATAACCATAAGGCCAACTGTCGGTTTTTTACTGTCTTCATTGACAATCAGATTCTTAACCACACTTTCCATATAAACCTCAGAAAACTCACTACCCTTTTTGACCTGGAAAACCTTAACATTAGGGTCAAATGAAAAGGCTAACCTGTGCAGAAGCCAAATCGACTTGGCCAGTTTCAAATAAGCCTGGTAAAAAGGTGTCCTTGGGTGCCCGCCTTCCATTATATGATTTCTCTGGTCCAAATTTCCAAAGAATGAAGCCTCCATCTTTGGATGAACTACATTAAGGTACTTGCTCCTGCAGAATTTCCCAAATAGAGAATCTGGGTTTTGGCCGAGCGTGTCTAATGGATCAACCTCTCTCAAATCAAGAAATTGATGGAAGAGACTCTCTTTGGTGACTACGATATCATCGGATTTGATAGAGAAATTTTCTTGCTGAAAACCACTGAACATTCTTTGGCATATATGGGACTCAAATGCGTATTTCTTGTGAGCTCTCTTTGCATAGATGACATTTGGTTCAATTGAGTTAGCAGCGGAATCTAGGTCCCAGCCAGCAGCTTTCATCATGTTAATTAATGGCTTACAAAAATCATGAATGGCTTGGAAAGCACCTTCTACGACTGAAGTAAAGAGATCAGGGGTTAAGTCCAAAGGGAAAACTCCAGCTGATACTTCTGATTCTTTCATAGACAGCCCCCTAAGTTTGAGATTCTTTTCTAGCTTTGCCCGCTTTTGGTCTGCCTCCTCAATCAGTTGCTGCAATTGACGAATCTCACCATCTTTATTCTGAATTTCTGACTGAAATTTCTTGACCATAACCTCATAGGTTTTCAGAAGACTCTGCTGTTCTTGGATCTCTGCAGCTAATCGAGAGTCATGAGGGGAAACACAAACTGGTTTAGGGTTGTTCTCTCTATAAAAGTGCTTGAGTTCAGATAGCTTCTTTAGCTCAGAAATCACAAGTTTATCCGCAGCTTGAATTTTTTCAGGCTCATAAGGAGTATGCGCAGCTTGGAGCTGAATATATGCAGTTTTAAGAGATGAAATATTAGCAAAAATCTTTGATATAAGAGCTTCCACAGCTTCTGGTTTCTGATTCATGGCCTCTTCCATGGGTTGTGGGTGAACTTTCAGGCTATTGCTGTCACGGAGTTGATTATCTTTCACTCCTCCCAAGAGCATAGCTTTGTCTAAAGAAATATTTAAATCAGATTGCTATAAGAACAGCACCAGTATCACCCAAGCAACAATTAACAAACCTGAAATGCCAGAAAAACACACAAGACTGAATGAGCAAAAAATCAGAGCAAGACTAACAACAAAATCAATAAAAGTTTCTGGTGCCACATGTGTGAAGAGCTTGATTTCTTCCTTCGACTTTCCCATAGCAGAAATGAACGCTCACTTACAATTAAAAGTGAAATTATGAAAATCAAAAACAAAAAATCAACTATTATTCCAAGTATTCCCACAATCTGCCTTTACAAATCAAATAAATCAAGATGAAAAAACAGCCCACTTTTTCCCAATACAAATATAACCTCTCTACATATATGAAACCAAAATTGTCCCCATTCACTGACAGAAGACAGAGATCCCAGCTTGTCACACTACAACCAAACACAAAAAAAAAAAAAAAAATCCGACATTGAAAAGCAAAATACCGAAAATTCAATTGATCAGTTTGGTATTAAAAGGAGAGTAAATATCGGATTTCAAAGATTTAAACTACTTAAAACCCTAAACTACATTTCAAAATCGACGAATTCCGTCATTCTTAACACCCGCATTTCGCTCTTTCTAATTCGCTGTAATTTCGAAGGAAATAAAATGGAGCAACAGGAGACAACACGTACCGGATCTGAGTATTCACCGGAGAGTGGCCGGGAAGAAGTTAAAAACCGGAAGAGAAGTAAGAGCGGCAGCGAGTATCCGACCACATGGCTCAGAAGTCAAGTAAACTAATTAACTAAAGCATAATGGAAGGATACGAAAGTAATTTCCTTGAATTAGTGTTTCCCAAAAAGTTCAAGAATCCTTAAACTATAGTATTAAGGACAAAATAGTCATTAAACTATTTTTCTTAATAAATTAACCCTTAAATTCAATCTTTTCTGTCAACCTTTTCATTAAAATGGGTTTCGGGCATCCTTGTAGAATACGCTGACGTTAGGCACAATCACTCGTGTTTCCAGATTGAAATACACTCCTGAGAACCATTTCGACCCTTCTATTTTTGGACTCCTGAGAACCATTTCGACCCTTCTATTTTTGGACTCCTGATCTAACCCTACAGACGTCTGCACTTAAATATCGGGCGCTCCCAAAACCGCGTAATTTTTCAATAATTCATCATGTAATATATTTGTCAAGGGTTGCATTGTTAACTTAAATAGTTTAAGAGTTGTTATTATCTCTATTGTTTAATAGTTTTTTTTTTGTACTTATTCCTTATTTTTTAACTTCTTAGCTTGGATTATTACTAAATTACCCTCATATGTTGGATATCTCTTACAAATTAAAAACTCAACTATTTTTTTTATAAATAGAATCTTCATCTTTCTGTTGTTAATAATTTAGACAATGAAGTTAATTTTATCCATTAAATCAAGCATATGTATATCATGTTTTTCATTCAATAAGATATTTTAACTTGATTTCTGATTCTAGAATCCTGTGGTAATTTCTAATATAATTTTAAACTTTTTTGATTTTTTCTTTATCGATCGCACGATAAACTTCGAAATTAGATTAAAACAACTCATTAAATAGAAAACACGATATAAACAAAGTAGATTTAAAAGATAAATTGAGGATATTATCTAAATTATTAATAAATAATAAAAAAAAATTTGGTTGATAAAAGAATAGTTAAAATTTAATATATAAATAACTTCTTAACATTTAGGTTTAGATTTCACTTTATTATTTTATAAATAAATTTTTTTATACTTAAAAATCAATTGTGTATATAATTATTTACCCATTAATTTTATTTTAATTATTATAATAATTAATAAATAATAAGTAATTTTAAAGGGTAAAATTATAAGATAATTTTTAAAGGGCAGAAGAACATTTTAAACCGGATGGTCCGGTTTCTGTAGGGCAGAAGAACATTTTTCCAGCGCGAGGTGACCTGGATTCAGATTGCTTTCCTTTCTTCGTCGCTCAGTTCTGCTCCGCTTCCTCCCCAGTTCACTTTGGCATGGCCTTTTCTTCTATGTTTTCCCGTATAAACCTCCTACCCAGTTCCAGACTTTCTTTTCCATGCTCCCTCTTCACACCGTGGCCACTGAATCGTCACAAATTTTCTCAGTGGCCCCGTTCGACATGGCGTTTGCATACTTTTTCGTCTAATTTGTTATATTCACGTTTCTCTTCTCCAAGAACTTTGAGCTATACAATACAGGAGAGCCAAAATTCAAGGCTGCAAGGCGAGTTGATTATGTTGGGTATTGAGACCAGCTGCGATGATACCGCTGCTGCCGTTGTAAGCTGTAGATTATTCTCCGTTTGTTGCTGCTTTGTAATGTGTGTTATGTTTTCCGAATTTTGAGTTACTTTGATGGGTTTTATTGCGCTGCTAATTTAGGTTAAAGGCAATGGTGAAATTCTGAGTCAAGTTGTGGCTTCTCAGGTACTAATCTGGTGGATGTACTCCTTGCCGTTTGGTTTTCTTCATATTTCCCTCCATTTATCAGATGATTACTTTATTTTTAAACGTATGATTATACCGTTTGGTTAGTTTATTTGTTGTGCTTTATATTGGTCTTCACTATACCAAGGCAGATTTACTTGTTCAATATGGAGGCGTTGCTCCTAAAATGGCTGAAGAAGCACACTCCCAAGTGATTGACAAGGTTAATACGTGCAAAGATTTACCTTTCATATTGTTTCTGCTTTCGAATTTCTGTTAATTCTTAATTACTTCACTCCACACTAAATTCATTGAAGTGCAGGTTGTGCAGGATGCACTGGAAAAGGCTAACTTAACTGAGCCCGATCTTTCAGCAGTTGCTGTCACTATCGGCCCTGGTTTGAGCCTTTGTTTACGTGGTAAGCACAATATCTTCATTTTTTTAATTCTTCGTATTCTTGATAGTTGTATACTGCCAACACTAAATCATTAAGACTTTTGTACTCCTGGAGGAATCTGACCCTTTATTTCCAAAGACAAATCTACTTGCATTTTGATCGCTATAAGTAATTGTATGAGAAAATTGACATTAAGTGGCCGTCAAATAATTGTCTTGGATTGTGTCAGGTTCGGGCAAAATGGAGGATGTTTTGGAAGTTTGTAACTCAGTCCAATTTTGTTCTGTTTAGAATATGAAGTATATATGAATGGACATAATTTTGAAATGAGCAAGGTGCTCATGGTATGACTTGTGCGGATGGGTATCGGTTCCTGTCAGTATGAAGTTTTGGGGTTGTAAAATTAGGTTCAGCGGATTTAATGTGTGATCATATTGATTTTAGTTCTTGTGATTGGTGAAAAAAATATTCTTCAGAAGGAGTTCTTTAGGATCGTTTTCTTCATGCAATTGAATGCAGTTGGCGTGCAAAAAGCTCGAAAAATTGCCAGTACCTTTAATCTGCCAATAGTTGGGGTACATCACATGGAGGCTCATGCTCTAGTAGCTAGGTAAGGCAAAGAGATATAATTGATTCATACTGTTGAAAGAATGATACAGCAGAATTTGAATGAGTAATTCACAATAACTATTCCATAACACTACCTCCTAATTTATACAAATCATCTCTAGCTTTATACTAGGAATAAACTAACCCATTCACATCAAATCCTGAAAATAAGGGATACTCCATATTTCTAGGAAGGTGATTAATACTTCATTACTTAATAACAAACAATGTCAATTAATGCATAAATAATCATAAATTATGTTACATTTAACATTCCCCATCAAGCTAGTGAATTGATATTTTTCATTCCCAACTTGAATATATTTGATTGAAATGATGTAATGCCCGATCCTTTTGTGAGGATATATGCTAATTGGTTGTTTGTAGATGTAAGGTGTACATATTAACCACCATCTAGCTTTTTCTTGATAAAATGTTTAAGTATCTCTATGTGTTTAGTTTAGTCATGTTGCATTGGATTATGTGCAATGCTTATTGTGGATTTATTATCACAATAGACTCTCATGTACATATTAATATTTGCAAACACTACTTGTTGAAGATGCTTTTCTGAATATTATTTCTTTTTTTTCATTCAAGGTTAATGAAACCAGATCTTCAGTTCCCTTTCGTGGCATTACTTATTTCAGGCATGCATTTCCAACTCGATATTGAATTTTCTTTCACCTTTATTTTCCATCTAACCTCTTAATCTATGAAGTTCTTTAATTTATGGAGTGCTCTTTCCTTTCAAAAGGTGGACACAATCTACTTATTGTTGCTAGAGATCTTGGCCAATACATTCAACTTGGAACAACAATAGATGATGCAGTTGGTGAAGCATACGACAAGATAGCAAAATGGCTTGGTCTTGATATTAGGAGAAGTGGCGGGCCAGCAATAGAGGAGCTTGCACGAGAGGGAGATGCAGAATCAATCAAGTTTTCTGTAAACTACTTTCAAGACTTTATTCTCTCTACCCAATATAACCCTTTACGTATATCTTTTGGTGAGACAAATTGTATAAGATCCGAGTAACTAAGCTGTAAGCTAACTTTCTCTCTCTTTTTTAGACTCCAATGAAACAGCATAAAGATTGCAACTTTTCCTATGCTGGACTGAAGACCCAAGTAAGGCTGGCGATTGAATCCAGAAATATGTATGTGGTAAATCTTAAATTACTTATATATTAGGAAGAATGATTTATTTATTTCCATGCAAACTAGCTAAGCTTTTCCTTATCATCCTAATAATTGGTCACTGTTTATTCTTTTGAAGTGATGCCAAAATCCCTATTTCTTCTGCCAGCAAGGAAGATAGAAGTGCTAGAGCTGATATTGCAGCCTCTTTTCAGGTCACTATTCATGCCAATTTTTAAAAGGCTTTGTTTTTTCTTGTGTTTCTTAGTGTGATTGATCTCCCTGGCCGCTTCATTGCAGCGAGTTGCAGTTTTACATCTCGAGGAAAGATGTGAACGAGCTATTGAATGGGCACTCAAGATTGAACCGTCTATTAAATGTTTGGTGATGTGGACTTATGTTCCATTTCTCATGAACCCATGCCCCATAACTCCCTTTTGTGGCGGGGAAGATATTCATCTTTATAGTCTTCCTACTGCAGGTCCTTGCTGGAGGTGTTGCGTCAAATCAATACGTTAGGGCTCGACTTGATGGGATTGTCAGGAACTTTAACTTGCAGCTTGTGTGCCCTCCTCCTAGTCTCTGCACTGATAATGGTAATTATAATCGATTTTCTTATAATTTCGGTAAATTTAGGGATGAAAATTATGTGAGCCTGGCTAAGTGACTTTACAAGGCTTGGTTATTCCTTTGCTTAACTCGGCCAATTTTCTATATTTGCGCAGAACAATCAACTTAGATTGTTATCCTGGCTAGGAAAGGTTTGTGTTTAGCCCAGCAACCTCTTCATTTTCATACACTTCTTAGTTTGGTTGGAAGATTTAGTTCTTTAATGTGGTAACAACCACAGTCCATCTGGAAGTTCCTTTTTTAGAGCATGACTTTCCAATTTTATTGAGCATGACTTAGTATTTAAGCTGGTATTTACCATCAATGGATTTTGACTCTTGCTTTTTCACCTGTAAAGGTGTGATGGTGGCTTGGACCGGCATTGAACACTTCCGGGTCGGGAGATTTGATCCTCCACCACCTACTATAGACCCTGAAGATTTCGTGGTCTGCTGCAACCCTCCTCATCTCATTAATTCATTTCTAGCTTCACTATAAATGAGAGGGCCAATTTTGAAATGGTTTTCATGTTTGCTTTATGATCAGTATGATTTACGGCCAAGATGGCCGTTGGGGGAGGAATATTCGGAGGGAAAGAGCGAAGCTCGATCATTACGAACGGCAAGAATTCATCCGTCTCTTACATCAATCATCCAAGCATCTCTACAGCAACAATCGTAGCCTCCATCTTCTAATTTTTGCAAGCCACTTCCTCGACGAAACGGGTTAGACAACTAAGAGCTCTCTTGAAAATATTTGCACAATAGCTTGTAATTTTTCTTGGGGATCTTGTTGGAAACTGTTGTCGTCGATAGCTACTACACAAAACATGTGATGGAGAAATTTTCAGGGTTTATTGGAGAACTGGTGAAGGAAGAATGTATCGAGGATTAGTGCAGTGCTGCATATGCACATGCTCAGCTCTTGCCATACAAGAATAATTCGATCAACCTAATTCTATTTACGAATATGCCCTCTAGTTCATTCTTAACTGACCAAAGATGAGTAATTTTGAAAAAAAGGAAGGGCACGTTGTAAGATAATTATTCTTAAAATAAAATCTTATGTCATAAATAAATATTATGTTTATTTATTTTATATTTTTAATGATTATTATTAATTGATGAAATTAATATGATATATTATAAATATTTAAAATAAATTATGAATTATATTAATTAATAATTATGTCAATACGTAAGTATTAAAAAGTAATAATAGAATGAAAAGATTGGGGTAAGGGACAACTCAACCATGGTTTGCGGTCAATGACAAGTCAATCACTATGGTATTTTTTCTAACAAGTTAACCATTGAAGTTTGAAAAAATAACAAAGGAAACATCGAGCGGCGTTTTGAGACTAGAGATCGCGATTTTGCGGTCTCTGAAATCTCGGTCTCTAGAGTGAGACCGCGATTTTAGAGATCGCGAAATCGCGGTCTCTAGTCTCAAAACGTTGCTCGATGTTTGCTTTGTTATTTTTTCAAACTTCAGTGGTTAACTTGTTAAAAAAAATACCATAGTAGTTGACTTGTCATTGATCGCAAACCACGATGCTTGATTTGTCATTTACCCAAAGATCATATTACTTAAACTAAAATTATGTTATATTACTTAAACTAAATTATGTGATATTAGGCGTTTTAATCTTTTTGTGTGATATTCGATTTTCTAAACTCAAAGTGATTTAATGCATATAAATAAACCAACAATATATAAATGTAAAGGGTTAGACAGCGCAAACAATGTTGTTCACGCAGTTCGGAAAATCTCACCTACGTCTGCGCTCCAAGTTTTTGACTTGGAGATTATTATCCGTCCAACCATGCGAGTTGACGATGTTTGACTTCTGGGTGTCAAACAAATATTTACAATGACTATTATGGGGCGTCACCACTTTTGAGTACAATAGCGAAAATGTAAATTACAAAGCTTTCTAACTCTCCCAAATAGAAAACTTAAGTTTTGGAGTATGGAGAGTTAGATTGTACGCTCACTATATGATTTAGAATTGAGTATTAATTTTGGCAGAGCTTCGCTTCAATTTTCGGTTCGTTGCTATGAGCTTTGAAGAGTCCTATATTTATAGACACTGTTTTTTCGGTCAACCAAATCCTTTTTTGATCGACCACACCAGACCGTTGAAAACTAGTCGTTGGGTGTTCTACACAATTTCAATCGACTACTTTTTCGTTTTCTCGACCACTTTGTCGTTCGAAACTCTTTAGAGTAATTTGTGTAACTTTTCGATCATGTGCTTCGATCGCTACTATTAGCCTAAGTGTGTTAGGCATATTTATATTTTGATGATGAGCAATTTAACTAAAGTGTAAAAGTTGTTTATTCATTGAATTAATAATTATCTTTTTTGATGTTTAAATTGAAAATACCCTTGATCAAGAGTATTGGAATCAGTTGAATACATCTTCAATGGAGGACCTTGAAGCGCGGACGTAGGCGTACTTTGCCGAACCGCGTTAACAACTCGGTGTCAAGATTTCTAACTCTATCTCTTATATTATTTGTCTTATTGTGATTGCTTTGTGATTAAATTGACATTAGTTAGAAAAATTATTATCGCACGAAATTTAGTAAATAACCTAATTCACCCCCCATTTTAGGTTAATTTCGATCCTACAATTGGTATCAGAGCAGGTTAGAACCACTTATTAATTGTGAATTAGGTGAATTTATATTTTTTGATAATATGGCATCCAACTCAAATAGTGCAAACATGGAAGGACAAGAAACAAATAGACCACCTTTCTTTAATGGTGATAATTATCCACATTGGAAAGCTAGGATGATGATATTTATTCAAGCTATAGATTTTGAGATGTGGAGAATAGTCAAAAATGGTCCTTATGTTCCGTCTAAAGTTGTAAATGGGGTAAAAGTGCCAAAGGAATTAGATGAAATAGATGAAACGGAAGGTCGTAAAGTTAGTTTAAATGCTAGAGCTGTTAATCAATTATATTGTGCTCTAAGTGCTAGTGAATTTAATAGAATACAAAGTTGCAATAGTGCTTATGATATTTAGAAAAGACTTGAGGTAACTTATGAGGGCACTAATCAAGTTAAGAAAGATAAATTAACTATGACTGCACATGATTATGAGATGTTTAAGATGGATGAGGGTGAAACTATTGCTCAAATGTTTACTCGATTTACTAACCTTACTAATAGTTTGAAAGCTCTTTGTAAGGAATGTTCAGATGAAGATATGTGCAGCAAAATTCTCCGGTGTCTTCCAACGGAATGGGATCCAAAGGTTATTGCGGTGCTTGAATCTAAGGATCTATCAACTATGTCATTAGAGGAGCTCATCGGTTCTCTAATGACACATGAGATTAGATTGAGAGCAAGCGAAAAAGAAAAGGAGTTGGAGAAAGAGAATCCCAAAAAGAAGTCCATAGCTCTTAAAGCCTCCTCAAGCAAAGAAGGTGAAGACTCGGAGGGAACGGAGCTTGATAAGGATGATGAGGATGAAGAGCTGGCCTTGATAAACCGGAAGATGAGGATACTTCAAAGAAGAAAATACTAAGGAAAGAATAAGTACAAAGGAGAGAGACCTCATAACAAAAAGCCTCCAATTTGCTACGGATGTGGAAAGACCGGGCATGTAAAGACGGATTGCTATCTTGAAAAGGATAAGAAGAAGAACCGAAAAGAGTCCAAGAAGAAAGCGCTCAAAGCCACATGGGACGATGATAGCGATGAGAAACCGTCAATCGAAGGAGAAGAAGTTGCCAACATGTGCTTTATGGCAAACGATGCTGAGGTAAGTGACTCTTCTTCTAATAAATATAATGTAGACTCTAGTGATGAGAGTAATAATGAAGAAGATGATGCATTTGATTAATTGTTTAGAGAATTTGATATTTTCACTAACAAATATAAAAGGTTAAAGAAGGAAAATGAATTGTTAGTGAAGAAGCAAGCAAGGAATGAAAAAGTAGATGTAAATGAAAATGGTAGTCTAAAATTGAATAATGATGACTTAAACAAGCATATTAAGGTTATTGAAGAAGAGAATAATATGCTTAAGGAGGAAAATGAGAAACTAAATAAAATTGTATTGAAATTCACAAATGGTAGTAAGAACTTAAATATGCTTCTAAGTAAGCAAAAATTGACATTTGATAAAGCCGGATTGGGATATCAACCTTTTCAAAAGAAAAAGAGTTATAAGAATTTCTTTGTTAAATCAACTACTTGTTTCACTTGCAATGCTATAGGTCATAAGTCATTTGATTGTACATCAAAGAATATTGGAAATCAAAAGATTGTTAAGTATGTGTGGGTTCCGAAAGGAACCAAATTTAACCCTTTAGGACCCAAAATGGTTTGGGTACCAAAGAAATTATCTTGATTTACTTTTTGTAGGTTAAAGCACCTTCCGCTAAGGATCAATGGTACTTGGACAGCGGTTGTTCAAGACATATGACGGGAAATTTTCAAGATTCACCTCCATCAAGGACAAGAAAGGAAATGTGACATTTGGAGGAAATCAAAAAGGAAAAATAAGAGGTATTGGCAATATAGGTAATGTTTCTAACCCTATTATTAAAGATGTTTTACTTGTTGATGGGTTAAAGCATAATCTATTAAGTATTAGTCAATTATGTGATAAAGGATATAAATTTATTTTTGAATCTAAGTCTTGCATGATCATTGATGATTCAAATTGCAAAGTTTTATTTATGGGTTATAGACACGAAAATATCTATGCTATTGATTTATCTAGTATTTCTAGTGATGTTGAAAAATGTTTTAGAGCTAGTGATTCTTTAAATTCATGGACTTGGCATAGGAGATTAGGACATGTAGGCATGGATACCTTAGCTAGGATATCAAAAAACAATCTAGTTAAGGATCTTCCAAAAATCGTGTTTGAAAAAGATAGAGTTTGTGAAGCTTGTCAAAAAGGGAAGCAAACAAAAAGCTCCTTCTCTTCCAAACAATATATCTGTACTTCCAAGCCTCTTCAATTGCTTCACATGGATCTTTTTGGTCCATCTAAAGTTTCAAGCTTAGGAGGAAAACATTACGCATTTGTAATTGTGGATGATTTTTCACGTTACACTTGAGTTTTTTTTTTTGAGAACAAAAGATGAAACTTTTGAAGTATTCTCTAGTTTTAGGAAGAAAGTTCAAAATGAGAATGAACTTACCATTATCACTATAAGGAGTGATCATGGTTGGGAGTTAGAAAATGAACAATTTAATGCCTTGTGTCAAAAACATGGCATTGAACATAACTTCTCTTCTCCTAGAACCCCTCAACAAAATGGAGTTGTTGAGAGGAAAAATAGATCCCTCCAAGAGCTTGCTAGGACTATGTTGAATGAGAATGATCTTCCCAAATATTTTTGGGCGGAAGCCGTTGCCACGGCATGTCATGTTCTTAATCGTGTATCTATCCGTCCTACTCTAGATAAGACTCTTTATGAACTTTGGAATTGTAGGATTCCTAATGTTAGTTACTTCAAAGTTTTTGGGTGCAAATGTTTTATTCTCAATACTAAGGACAATCTAGGTAAGTTCAATTCCAAGACGGATATGAGAATCTTCCTTGGATACTCTTCAACTAGCAAAGCATATAGGGTCTTCAACAAAAGGACATTAGTGGTGGAAGAATCCATGCATGTCACTTTTGATGAATCCACTCCTACCTCTAGTGTTGAGAGACCAACTCAAGATTTAGAGGATAATCTTGAAAATCTCTCTCTAAGTGATAAGGGAAAAGAGATTCTTGAAAGTTCTCCTCAAGAATCCCAAGAACAATACATAGAGGGAACCTCAAGATTTGAAAACCATAATGACTTACCAAGGGATTGGAGATATGCCAAAAGTCATCCTATGGTGGATATTCTAGGTGATCCTAACCTAGGAGTAAGAACTAGAGTCTCCCTTAGAAATGAATGTGCTAATTCAGCATTTATCTCTCAAGTTGAACCCAAAAACTTTGTTGAGTTTGAAATGAGTATGATAGGCGAATTGAAATATTTTCTTGGTTTATAAGTTAAACAATTTTATGATGGAATTTTCTTAAATCAAGAAAAATATGTCAAGGAGCTTATAAAACGCTTTGGAATGGAATCTTCCAAACCCTCTAGGACTCCCATGAGCACTACCACAAAATTAGGAAAGGATGAAAATGAAAAAGATGTGGACATAAAGAAATATCATGGTATGATAGGATATCTATTATATTTGACCGCTAGTAGACCAAATATTCTCTTTAGTGTGTGTTTATGTGCTAGATTTCAATCTTCACCCAAAGAGTCACACTTAAACGCTGTCAAAAGGATTGTTAAATATTTGAGTGAGACTATTACTCTTGAATTGTGGTATCCTAAGGGTACAAATTTTGATTTAATTGGTTACTCCGATTCCGACTATGCGGGTAGTTTAGTGGATAGGAAAAGCACTAGTGGCACTTGTCAATTTCTTGGAGAATCACTAGTATCATGGTTTTCTAAGAAACAAAACTCGGTTGCACTTTCTACCGCCGAAAGTGAATATATTGCAGCCGGGAGTTGTTGTGCACAATTGCTTTGGATGAAGCAAACTTTGAAAGATTATGGACAATTGTTTAAGAATATTCCAATTATGTGCGACAACACAAGTGCAATCAACATTTCAAAAAATCCGATTCTTCACTCCAAGACCAAACACATAGAGATTAGGCATCACTTCATTCGTGATCATGTCAATAAGGGTGATGTGTCTCTAGAATTTGTTTCCACCGACAATCAACTTGTCGATATTTTCACCAAACCTTTGGATGAAAAGACATTTTGTGGGATTCGAATTCGTCTTGGTATGATCTTTATTGATAAAATAGCTTCAATTCCATCTAAATAATCATTTTTATCATTCTAGCTAGTTGGATTGTTGATCTCTATGATAAGCATCGAGTTAGATTATTAAAGTGCTCCAAAATCTTAAGAATTACTCTGTGCGGACGCCATAAATGGCATCCTTACCGTCTGCCTACTCAAAATTTCAAGTCTGCCTCATTTCTGGTGAGTTGCGGATGAGCCGGACGCCAATAAATGTCGTCCGCTGCATCCACAAACGCTTCTTTAAAACAGACTGGGGTCTTCCGAAACCCTAACTTTTGCATCCTCCTCTCGGCTCCTCGACTCCCCGTGTCCTTCGACGTTTTTCCTTCGATAAATTCGGTATTTCTCTCCTATTGTCATTGTTTATCATTCGTTATCATTTGTCTTTCATTGTCTAGAGTTTTCTTAGGGTTTTCATTGAATTTTCTTTTCAATTTCAAAATGTCTAGGAAACGCACTTCTTCCGAAAATACTCAAGTTTATAGGTCTAGATTATTCATCAATGACAAATGTAAGAAACGTTATGATGATGATTTCAAAAATCATTCATTGATTCCTTCTAGGAAAATCGATTTTGAGCGATTGTCTAGTCTTGATTTACCTGATACGTATACCTATATGGATTTACGTAAGTTATTTTCTCTCGATGGTCCATTTGTTGAGAAGACAATACGCATGTTTTATGCAAATTTGTCATACACTGACCGTCCTCTAGTTGTTAAGAGCTTTCTTTATGGGCGAGAGATTGAGATCAATCCTCATCTCCTTAATGTATTCCTTGAGTGTCCCCAAGGTCTTTTGTCAACAGAATATTTCAATGCTCACACTCCTCCTTCTTTTCACAAGAAGGAAGAGGGCGATATTCTCTTACGTCAAATTCTTCGTGATCCGAATAACGATTATCATGTTAAGCCCAAGTCGAAACATCTCAACATTAGGGCACGTGTTATTCATCATTCCCTTCAGTACAATGTTCTTCCTCGTGCTGATCACCGAGATCATGTTAGCTACATGGATCTCTATGTAACACTCCTTTCAATTTAGGATATATCATCGCGGCTCAATTGGCTGACATGGCTGATACTGTCTCGTGTTCACTTCCATTCAATTTACTCCTTATTAACTTGTTTAAAGAGATGGACATTCTTATTCCTTCGTCCTCCAACTTTTGTGAACTTCGCCGGTCCGACATCTATTCTCCACAAACCTTGGGACGGATGGGAATCATTCGGGCTCCAAATGGTGAGTGGATTGCTTGTCAAGACAATGTTCCGGTTCCTCCTCACTCTCTGGACTCTCCTCCTCCACAACCCTCAGAACCATATCTTTCTCTACCTTTTACCGAGCCCGGTCCGTCATCCTATCATAAGGCTGGTCCATCATTCCACGTTGAGGCTAGTACTTCTACTTTTAGCACTCAAAATGCATCCCGTGCTGATTTTGCATGCCTGGAGGAGTATATGCTTCTGATGATGACTCGTTTTGACTCTATGGATTGTCACCTTGGGTCTGTGGATTGTCGTCTTGACTCTATGGATAAGCGTTTGGATGACATTTCACGTAGCCTCTGGTCCACTGGCATCCCTTCTCCGGTTGCTCCTCCTGTTGCTCCTGCATCTTCTGCTACACCTACGCTTGATTTAGACGACGAGGACATTCCGGATACATAGATTAGGACTTTATGTTTTCTCATGTATTTTGTTATTTGCTTAGGAAAGTAAAACATTTTGGGTTGTAATGCCTAGTATTTGCATTTCTTAATTGTATTTCCTATTTGAGTTCATTATGTGTTATATAGTCTTTTGAATATTATGAATGAACTTGTCAAGATTTATATGAGTGTTTCATTTTCTGAATATTCTGGATCGTTTTGGGTTCGATAAATTGTGTTTACAGATTAATTTTGGCATTGAGGGGGAGTTTAAGAAATAAACATTACCATGCAAATTTTTTTTCAAAATCAAAACCTATACCTTATTGCTTCCTATATTGTTTAATCTTGAATCAAGTTAGAATCCTTGATTTAGGGGGAGAACCTTAAATTCAGGGGGAGAAACTTCAATTCCAT
Organism: Begonia loranthoides; assembly: GCA_022433065.1. Classification (NCBI taxonomy): domain Eukaryota; kingdom Viridiplantae; phylum Streptophyta; class Magnoliopsida; order Cucurbitales; family Begoniaceae; genus Begonia; species Begonia loranthoides. The sequence goes on from CM039469.1 coordinate 2,709,686, forward strand.
AATATTACTTGATTCAGGGGGAGATTTTTTTTCTTAGTCCCATATTTTGATGAGCTTTAAATTCCCTAGCCTTTCTTTTTGCTTATGACAAAAAGGGGGAAAATACTAGTTGTTGGTTGGTTTGTGCTTAATGTTAGGGGAATTTTGAAGATAGCGTGTTGTGAATGAACAAATTGAATGATAAATTGCATAAATGAATCGGGTAAATAAAATGCAATATTTGATACACATGCTTAGTTTTTGGATATAAACAACTTAATATGTTTTGTCATCATCAAAAAGGGGTAGATTGTTAGCCTAAGTGTGTTAGGCATATTTATATTTTGATGATGAGCAATTTAACTAAAGTGTAAAAGTTGTTTATTCATTGAATTAATAATTATCTTTTTTTATGTTTAAATTGGAAATATCCTTGATCAAAAGTATTGGAATTGTTTAATATGTTCTTCTAAATCTATGCAGTGATATGGGAGATTTGTATGACTTAGAGGATGCGTCTCGTGCAAGATTGAAGTGTCAAGTACACACGCGGACTGACAATGTGCGGATGGCAAGGAGGCGTCCTCAAGAAGAAAATTCTGCATCCCCAGTGCAAACTGTGTTGCAGCGAACGACGCAGATGCCACAGACGCCATTTCGAGTCGTCCGATTTGAATCTGCCATTTCAAAGATTCATGCGGACGAGTCACACAGTCGAGGCAGACGCCATTAGCGTCCGCATCCCTTCAGCAACGCGGACGGGAGAAGAAGTTGAGGACGCCACAGATGCCAATCCGTGTCGTCCAATTTGAATCCGTCTTTCAGAGCTCAACGCGAACGATTCATGCGGACGTTGCGGACGATTCACGTGGACGTTGCGGACGCTAGATTTTGCGTCCGCTTTGCCACTGTCCATTCAACGCGGACGATTCATGCGGACGGGAGAATGGCGTCCGCAAGTACGCCGATTTCTCCAATGGCTATTTTCCAACGTTCGACTGCGGACGAACCTAAAGGTGTTGAGGATGTCCGCACTGTGAAAGTTTATAAATAAAAGGACTTCGAAGAAGGAAGGCACCGAAGCGATATTAAGCGAAGCTCTGCCAAATTTCCGACTCAACATTTGTATACGATTTTGAGTGATAAAACATCCTCCAAAGTGCTTGTGTGAGATCATTAAATTTTTGGAAGGATTGTTGTATTTGTGAGATCTCAACATTTTCCGAGAGAAAATTAAGTTATTGTAAAGGTTCGATTGACACCCGTGCAAGTTCAATCAATTGTAACCAGACGTGGTTAGTTGAATACATCTTCAAGGGAGGACCTTGAAGCGCGGACGTAAGCGTGCTTTGCCAAACCGCGTTAACAACTCGGTGTCAAGATTTCTAACTCTATCTCTTCTATTATTTGTCTTATTGTGATTGCTTTGTGATTAAATTGACATTAGTTAGAAAAATTATTATCGCACGAAATTTAGTAAATAACCTAATTCACCCCCCCCCCCCCCCCCTTTTAGGTTAATTTCGATCCTATAGCTACCTCGTCCGCTATCGCAACCGAAAACACTCGGGGTAATCTGTGTACATTTTCGGTCATGACCTTCTTGACCGAAACACCACGGAGCACATTGCATGCAAATTCGGTCGCTAGCATCAGCGACTTCGTCCTCGTCTGTGTCCAAAAACTTGAAGGGTAGTCTACATAGCTTTTTTGGTCGCATTCTTTGACCGCGTCCTTGTCCAAAACTTCTAGGAGTAATCTGTATACCTTTTCGGACAAATCTATGGACCGCACATTCAATCGTGGGACGTCCGAAAACTTCCAGAGTGAATTTCGTCTCTTTGATTTGCATTCCTTGAATTCTCTAAGTCCCAATATGATATCTACTCACTACATGAACTTAGATAAACATGTTAATATATATTAATACCCGTATTGAGGGTATTTCCCATAAATATCAATATAAATATTATAATTATACAATTAAACATAAAATCAATAAACAACTTATAATTACAATCAAAATATTCATTATCAAAATAATTGAGCCTAACACATTTAGGCTAACAAAACGCTGCAGCCACATTAACGTCAAGGCCAGTTCAACGGCAACATCCAAGGATCAAGAATGGATGTCCTTCGACCACAAGAGACATCCAAGGTTGATCTAGATTTTCTAGAAAATAGTACGAATGTACGTTTTGAATGGTCAATCTTCTCTTTTGTTATCGGGAGAGTATCTAACCAAGAGAGAGACGTCGTGATGGAAAGGCGCTGGTGGACAAAACTTCATGGCCGTTAGATGAATGGACAGACGTCCCTCAATGAGAATGGATGACCAGGATGGACCAAAGGCATTGGCAGACATTATGTTGAAGTGGGCCACGTGCAAGACATACTCTATTTTAAATTAGAGCAGAGTCGTAAACAAAGGTTGTTGGCTGTTGGATGAACGAATCGGATGTCCTTCAGAGCCGAGGGATGTCCATCGCTAGAAATGAACGTTCAAAATGGATTACTAAAAGACGACATTGTCCCCAGCTTAAAACGAACGTCCATCGCTTAAAATGGACGTTGCTATGCTTATGACGGACGTCCCTAAGCCACAACGGACGTCTCTCAGCTTACGATGGACATTGATGATAGATTATTAAAAGACAACGTCATCTCTAACTTAAAACGGACGTCCCTCAGCTAACTATGGACGTCCCTCGCTTAAGACAGACGTCCCTCAACTTGCAATGATGTCCCAAAGCCCATAACGAACGTCTCTCAACTTAAAATGGACATCTCTTAGCTTATGACGGATGTCCCTAAGCTTAAACTTTAAATTGTAAGAGAAATTGCTAGAATAATGATCGTTCGAGCTTTTCCATGAATCTTATTTTGCAATTGAAATCGAGTTTCAAGTCGAACCCTAATTTCGTTTATGGTAGTAGCGTATCTGACAAATAATCTTTAGTAATTTAAAAAAAAAACTCAGAAATTTATGGTTAATCCTTGGACGTCCCTCAACTAACTACTGGACTCTCGAAAGTAGTACAATACGATACAAAATTTTTGAGTTATATCAGAAAATCCATGGTTAATCCTTGGACGTCCATGGAGTTTTCCAAGTGAAAAACATGACAAAAAGATTTGTGTTATTTATTTTTTATAGTTCAAGATTTTAGTTGTCTAAAAAAATTTCTTCAAGATTTAAGTTGTTGCAGTAGCAAATATATAGTTTGTTTTTGTTTTGTTAATTTTCCTTTTAAAATTACAAATTAAAAAATTTATTTAAATAATCCAATTAACATCTCTTAATCTCCGTTCCAACCTCAACCTCCCAAGGGGGTGAGGCTCCTCCTTCCCTCTGATTATATTCTCTCGGCCTTTTTCGTTTGCATTTCGCCCGACTGCGAATCAGGAATGGAGGTCAGCAGATTGCCAATATCAGCATCTCTAAGAGCCAAGTTGATATCGGCTGGATATACAACTCTCTCCTCACTTTCTTTGCTCTCTCCCACTGATCTTGCTCGAGGTATCATCATTTTCTTCTGTAAACATCACTCGTATTTCGTATTTTTATTCTATAAACGTCATCCTTTCATCCCTTTCTCCGTATTTTAGTGGCTTAGGTTGAGTTTTCTGTTTCCTTAATTTTTCTAGTTTTGTGCAGAACTGGCAATCTCGGATATTGAAGCTCTAGAGATTCAGAAATTTGCATCACTTAGTAGTAGGCTAGCTACCTCTGCCTCAGATGGAATGAGTGCTAGTGTTAATGGTATTGTCTCTCTGTCTAATCTGTATAGTTGTTTTTCCCTTCGCTTTTTTTGAAAAGAAATTGAGTGGTGCGGAGAAACATAATTTTTCAAAGTTCAGTCGTTAAGCATTGCGATGAGAAATCTAACAGCGAAGAATCATCAATTTCCAATAATACGCTGCACATTTTTGTCTCTAATAGTTTGCGTAGTATTAGATGGACATATTTTTATCGGAAGAAGATGTTTATTCTACAACAAGTTTCACTTCATTTTCAACCTTGAATTCTATTTATGTTGTAAAATATGATGAAATAATTCTGTTATTACAATATAGTTCCTTTACTATTTTTTCGAATACCTTTTTGGTTATGTTTAAATCCAGTTGCGCAGACTGCTTGGGATTTGCTTCACGAAGAGCAATTGGTCCCTCGCATTACTACATCATGTGCTGATTTAGATAGCATTCTTGGTGGAGGAATAAATTGTGGAGAAGTTACAGAAATCGGTATGTTGTCTCTTCTTTCGTTGAGACTAACATAATGTAGGATTATGGTGAATTTTCATTTGACATAAACTGACCTAATGATTATAACTGCTGTCAAGTTTCTATGTGAAATGAGTATTTTTTATTGTTTTTCCCTGTTTTTAGGAGAGAGATCATCTTTATTATTTTCCATTTTCCCTCTTAGGTGGTGTACCTGGCATTGGTAAAACGCAGCTAGGGTATGAATTTTGTTGTTTCTCTTACTTTTCTTTGTCAATCAGCCACTACAATGATTTTGTAGGAGAAAAGTGATTCACTTTGTTTGTTTCCTTGGGCTTATCATCTGGACAGTATCCAACTCGCAGTTAATGCTCAAATTCCTGTTGAATATGGTGGCCTAGGAGGAAAAGCGGTTTATATCGGTAATGTGTTCTCATAGGACTCATCTACTCATGTTAATAAAAGTATTCTTTTGCTCTTCATGTTTTAATGTATCTTTTTTGTGATACATAGATACAGAAGGAAGCTTTATGGTGGAGCGTGTGATACAAATTGCTGAAGCTTGCTTGGAGGACATGGTAGAGTACAGGGGCCTTCCAAGGAAGGATCTGCGCTCATGCAAAGTGAAGATACAGCTCAATGACATCTTGGGAAACATATACTACTTTCGAATTTGCAGTTACACCGAGCAAATTGCGCTGATAAATTATCTAGACAAGTTCATCACCGAGCATAATGATGTAGGTATAATTTAATATTTTTCATTGTTCTCATTTTTCAAAGACAATCTTTGCAAATTCTTGACTTATTCCTAGAGTCATTTGCTTCATTTTTTCTGTATGTTTAGTAAGAAGTTTAATTTTAAACGAAACACCTTTAGAGAGGTTCATAAAGTTATCTCCCACGGGTTGGAAGTTGAAAGCAGGAAAGAAAATTAGATTATTCTGCTAAATTATGTTTTTCTCTTATATATATTTTTTTGCTTTTTGTGTGAATCTTGATTGTTGTCTAAGCTGCACCGCCCCTGAATATTCTTCACAGGTTAAGGTTGTCATTGTTGACAGTGTTACTTTCCATTTTCGCCAAGACTTTGATGACTTGGCTTTGAGGACAAGATTACTTAGTGGAATATCTTTAAAATTGATGAAGCTATCAAAAAAGTTCAACTTGGCGGCAAGTAGTTCTCTCTGTCATTTATTTTGAAGTTTTAAATTACTTGGTATTTTAACGTCTACTCAAGTCCAAGATTGCTAAGAAATGGAATACTTTTCAAGTATTTGCTGTCGTCCTCTTGTATAACAGTGCAGTTGTTGATACTTAGAAAAACAAATTAGTTCAGAAAAAAAAAATTTCTTTGAACAATTCTAGTAGCTTCAAGTTGGCAAAAAACACAATAGATGATTGACATATTATGCGTTGCTATATGGAACTTCCTTTGTTAGTAAATAAATCAGGCTCGGTAATGTATCTTACTGATATTTTCTGTCAAGTTTTATGGTGTGTCCATTTTACACAAGTTGATCTTATTATGATGCCTTGTTTTGGTCACACTTTTAGGTTGTTCTATTTAATCAGGCAACTACTAAGTATACAGACGGATCATTCCAATTAGCACTTGCTCTGGGTAATGATAGCTTTCCTCCATTGAAATCTTTCTATTACATCTTTTATACTTACAATTTTTAATGCTTTTGTAAGAATTTTTGGTGAATCATGCTGATCAGGTGATAGTTGGTCCCACTCTTGCACGAATCGGGTTATTTTATATTGGAATGGTGATGATCGATATGCATACATTGACAAGTCACCATCTCTTCAATCAGCCTCGGCACCATACTCTGTGACAAGAAGAGGTATTCGGAACTCTGGTTCAAGCTGTAAGAGGATCAAATTGATGTGATATTTTTGTGGAACCATATGAAGGTTAAAAACATGTTATTATAATGTATCTTTGTATTTTGGAGGATATAATAACAATTGATTGATCGAATGTGTGTTAACATCTTTTGAATGAATACCTATTCTAATACGTATATAATTGGATTGTGTACTTGTTAGATTAAATGACGCAGCAAAGCCTTTGAAGAATAGCAGGTTAATATCTCTCTCTCTCTCTCTCTCTCTCCAACATTTACTCGTTTTCCCCTTTTCTGGGTATGAAGTAATGGAACCTGCACATTTTTGGTGTTCCAGGGGTAGACCAACCACATCAATCCATCTCGGAGTTATAAATCAAGTTGTGAAAGTCTCTTCCCTAAGAAGGTTTGCTCTTCACAAAGTTAAAAATTTTGATTCTCTTTAACAGAAACAATGGAGTCATACGGTTGGTTGCCAGAGATGTTTTGCTCCATAAAATTTTAAATCGTTAAATGTCTATTTATCTTACGCTCCACTTTTATTCTTTAGTATACACTACCTAAAAAATCGACCTCTAACTCAAAGGAGTCTGCTTAGTCTCATAGTCATTCCTCGCTTGCTTTGTTGGTCTCTTGTGGGCTCCTTTGGATCTCAATTTAACATCCTTTGTTTCCTCTTCCTACATGCACATTCTCTCCAAAGGAAGCATATTCTATTAATCACATCTCCTTCTTTTCATCCATCTTTAGCAACAATGTGATATTAAAGCGTCTTCTCATGTGTCAGTCAATAAAACCACCATCTTTGACTAGATTGCATCACTCAGTTTCCAATTCGGTAGAGTTGGGTTGACCTCATATTTAATTATTATTGGAGTTGCTTTTTTTTTTTTTTTGAAGTTTATTGTTTGATTTTTAAGAGTTACAATCACATCCAAGTATGTAGCTGACCACTAAATTATAAGTCATTTTGGGACTCAGCAATGCGACTGGTCGATCATAAAATTTGAGTCCTATCCATCGAACAGCTAAATGATGATGTTAAAAGTGTAATTTTATCGATGAATTTGTCCTATGTGATTATAAATTATTTATTATAATTATAAAAATTAAAAAGGTAATATAAACTTTACAGTATATATAATAAAATTAGAAGAACAGATAGCCAACGAAGACACGTTCTCTAGTTCTACGTCGGGGTTGGTGGGGGGAGAGAGATTGTATCTGATGGTTGGAGACTGGGGCGGACAGCGGCTGTTGGTGATAGAAATTTCGTACCAACCCTCTCTGCAAATTGCGACTCACCTACCAAGAAACTCATTCATGGGCTATCTATAACTACCTCGACCCCTTTCCCCTCCCTTGTTTAGCATCTTCTTCCTGCTTTCTGGTGTCTGGTTTGGTTCCCGAGCCTCCTCTTTTACGATTCAGGAGCACGTTTTGCCGAAACTACCGAATTCTTCAGTCCTCTGCTATCTTTGTGGAGAGAAATCACACCAATTTTGATAGTGCGTATCGGAGTTTAGGGTGGAAGAAATGGCGCAAATCAGCAAAATCTGCACCGGAGCTCAAAATACTCAATTCTTTTACGATGCTCCGAAGCTACATAAGCACAAGTCTTCGAGTTTAGTCTCTTTGAAATCCTCTTTTCTGAGAGCCCCTATTTCCGGTAATTGTACGGTTGGCTCGATCAAGGTTGCTGGGCCTTTTCGGGTTACAGCTTCTGTTGCCACTGCAGAAAAGCCGTCGACTGTGCCAGAGATCGTGTTGCAGCCTATTAAAGAAATTTCCGGCAGCATTAATTTGCCAGGATCAAAGTCGTTGTCTAATCGAATTCTACTTCTTGCTGCACTCTCAGAGGTATGTTATTTTCACTTTTCTCGCAGGTGAGTTATAACTTGTTTGGTTGTTGAGAAAGGCGCACGGAAAACTTAATTGATTCGACAATGGTGGGGGCGATTAGTTTTTGAGGATGTAAATTTTGATGATAGAGTATGATCGAACTTTAAACATGAAATGTACTTCGATCTTGATCTATAATGCATAATGCGGTAACACAGGCAAGCTTTTGTGATCCAGCTTTAATAACCCTATTTGACTTCTGTACTCAGAAATTCTGGTGGCTGCAATTTTCTGCACTTGAACTGATTATTACTTGGCTACGTATATATTTTATCATAAATCCCTATTTGAGTTTGATGAATGTCTTCAGTGATTATGAATTGATCCAATATGTTTTTATAGGGAACAACTGTCGTGGACAACTTGTTGGACAGTGATGACATTCGCTATATGCTTGGTGCATTGAAAACCCTTGGGTTTCGTGTGGAAGAAGACAGTGCAAAGAAAAGAGCCATTGTTGAAGGATGTGGTGGTTTATTTCCAATAGCTAAAGAATCGGGAAAAGAAATCGAACTTTTCCTTGGAAATGCTGGAACAGCAATGCGTCCATTGACGGCTGCAGTTACTGCTGCTGGTGGTAATTTAAGGTTTGATCTAGCTCTTGCTTTTTAATAATGGTAGCATGGAATTGAAATTATTAGTGATTGCAAGATTTCTTTGCCGTAAGGGACCATATTCCTTTTCCATTATTGCATGCCTTCTTTTTCCATTCCCAGAGCAATGCCTAGTGATTCCTCTCAGATGCCATAATTAGAATGATCTCTGTTTTTCAATAAACTTTCAGATAGAAACAATCGTTTTTTCTAATTCATACAGCGATTTGCTTCCACCTGTTATCTTGTTAATATTAGGTAACTATTTTATAATATATGTGATTGTTTCAGCTACATACTAGATGGGGTTCCACGAATGAGAGAGAGGCCAATTGGGGATTTGGTTACTGGTCTCAAGCAGCTAGGTGCTGATGTTGATTGTTTTCTTGGCACTAATTGCCCTCCAGTCCGTGTGATTGGAAAGGGTGGTCTACCAGGGGGGAAGGTGAGTATGGTATTAAGTATTTTGCGCAGTATTTTTTCCCAGCAATTAGTGCTTTTCAAGTTTCCTTGCAAAAAACAGTTGTGGTTGGCATATCTGTCATGGGAAGAACCTGAGTTTATTAATTTGTATCATATATATCTTAAAATGTAGGTGAAACTTTCTGGATCAATCAGTAGTCAGTACTTGACTGCCTTGCTTATGGCAGCTCCTTTGGCTCTTGGAGACGTTGAAGTTGAGATTATTGACAAACTGATTTCAATTCCTTATGTTGAGATGACTTTGAAGCTTATGGAACGGTTTGGAGTTTCTGTAGAACACAATGATTGCTGGGATAGGTTCTTGATTCAAGGAGGTCAGAAGTATAAGTAAGTTTTCTTAGTACAAAGCTTTGTCAATTTAATAAGACCCACTAGCATTTTTTTTTATAGAAGAAGTGGCGGTGACAGGTCGCCTGGAAATGCTTTTGTCGAAGGTGATGCTTCGAGTGCTAGTTACTTTCTTGCTGGTGCAGCAGTCACTGGTGGTACTGTCACTGTTGAAGGTTGTGGGACCGCTAGTTTACAGGTACTTACCAGCTATGATGTTTCCCTTCCAACATATTACTGGAAAGAATATGAAGCTCATCGTTGATGTATTTGTCATGAACTAACTTTGAACGTTCATCTAGGGAGATGTAAACTTCGCCACAGTGCTTGAGAAAATGGGAGCTAAAGTTACTTGGACAGAGAATAGTGTTTCTGTCACTGGACCTCCGCGATATTCATACAAGACCAAGCACCTACGTGCCATTGATGTCAACATGAACAAAATGCCAGATGTTGCAATGACGCTTGCTGTAGTCGCTCTTTTTGCTAATGGGCCAACAGCGATTAGAGATGGTATGCCTATACCCTTTTACTTGGTCTGTCAATGGGCTAACTTGAATCAGAAAAGAAAAATCTCTTTTAAATCTGCTTATGGATTAAGTTTTTGGTAAAAAATTGAGAACTGCTTCATTCGATTGCATTTTGAGTTGAGATGACGATGGGTTCATTCTGTCACACCTAGTCTTTTGGTGATATTAAGATAAAATAAGAAGTTGAACCTGTGTTTTTTTATGGGGAAAGGGTGGTTTGGGAAATTTTAATCCCCCTACAGGGCTTGATTAGAAGGATAAGGCCTTACGTTGAAGTAAACAAATTGATTAATTTTTAGAATACATTTTTTCCTCTTCAACCTCAAATATTATGGAGTAAACACGCAGTATATCATAGATCCAGTTAGTAGAAAATCAAAACTGAATCAGCATGCACTGTATTTTGTTCTTGGTGAGGAAATTACCGTCTCGTTCTAGGAAAATGGGTTTGTCTTACCCTAATGACATATCAGGGGTCATGAATCAGGATCCAGATGAATCACTGTTGTTATACAATGTTTCTATCTCTGATTTTTCTTATGTTCTTATCTCAAGGTTCAATAAACTGTTAATGCAACTCATGTAAATTTGAGAACTATGAATTTCTTTTACTTCTCAACTGAACGAAATATATTGTGTTATATGTATGTATTTCAGTGGCAAGTTGGAGAGTGAAAGAGACAGAACGGATGATAGCCATATGCACAGAGCTGAGAAAGGCAAGTATATTTGTAGTTTTTTCCATGGTTTTAACCTCTTGTACTTTTTATCGCTATATATATATTGTTTCAGTTGTTCAAACTTTAACAATCGACATTTTGGGAAACAATATTTCAGCTTGGAGCGATAGTGGAAGAAGGAGCAGATTATTGCATAATTACTCCACCTGAAAATTTGAATGTGACAGCAATAGACACTTATGATGATCACAGAATGGCCATGGCTTTCTCTCTTGCTGCCTGTGGAGATGTTCCAGTTACCATCAAGGACCCTGGCTGCACCCGGAAAACATTTCCTGACTACTTTGATGTGCTTCAACGGTTCACCAAATATTGAACTACCCTTTCAAAGAGAGAGAGAGAGAGACAGAGAGATAGATAGAGCGAGAATGATAGTTTTCCTAATTGCCAAAGCAGCATATGAGGTAACAAATGTCAAATCCTTCTTATTTAGTCTGCTTTCTCTGGAGAAAAATATCATTATTATATATACAATCTAGAGTGGCTGTTCAACAGTCGTAGTTATGGCTTCCTTTATCCCCCATTTTCCTTGTATTCTATCTTTCAAATAAGGAGTAAATGTTTTTGTTTGTGTGTTGATTCCAACTATCTTGTCCTATTATTTTTGATACAAATGTTTCTATGTTCAATGAGCAAGATAAATTTCTGATAGGTCAACTGAAAAGGGCTTCCCTGCATTGCCAAATTTCTCTCGACACAGTGTTTTTTTAGAAGAAAAATGTATAAAACCAATGAGAAAAGAGTATTTCAGGGTTTACATGTCCAGCTTATTTTAGAACAGTGGCGTCTTCCATTGAAGCATTTAATCGTGCATTATTCATACACTGCTTTGAGTTATTAACGGGCAAAGATCTGGATTATTAGGAAAATACTACTTTATGTATCTACTTTGTATCAGATTCACATGGGAATTGTTGGTAGACATGAGAAAAAAAACTTGAATGTGAAAATGCTAATCAAAATTTGAAGTAGTTTTGATTGGTGAGAAATGGGAGAATTCATTCATTGATGTAGGCCAAAACAAGGAATGGAAGTTGGTTATTCTGAAAGATAAAACTCCATTAATACAGTGTTAATGGTGTAATAATGATATTGATTTATTAGTATTATTATTCAGTGATTTTTTCTTCTTCACTTGTATCCATTCCAAACTAAATGCGATTGGAGATCCCAGCAGTGATTTCAGAGATTGTGTTTCTGCAATTTAGTATTTGTTAAAAGTTAGAGACAAATTGTTGATCCCAATCAGAGAAATATACATTTTAGTATTATCAATTTTAATAAATGCATTCATTATTCGATCAAAGGAAAGAACATGTCAAAGGGAAGCAGATGTCATGATTAGTAAAATGGGGTTGGAAATTATGTTAACACATTCATTCCTGTTTCTTCATACCCGGATTGTGAAGCAGACGATGATATCACCCTCTCTCTTCTTTTCTCTCTTGGGTATTCCCTAATCTAAATAAACTATGTTATCCAATACCTCATAAATCATCAAACCACGTGCATCTCTCTCTCTCTCTCTCTCTCTCTCTCTCACTCATGTTGCTTTTCCCACATCGTAAAGATTTGACGAGGAGCCACTCCAAAAGTTGTATTAAATGGAGAAGCTTTGCTGAGTGAAAACCACGCAGCCATGTGGTGAGCACAGAGCGAACTATTCTTTCGCCTTTTACTAAAGAATACCGTGTGCTCGCCATAATCAGTGGCATACGCTCATTTTTTAACAAGGGGGGCCTTCTTCCTGAAGTGCACCCCACAATACTACGTTTAAAACTTTCATTTTGTAAACAATCAAGTAAGTTATAATCTCAAATTTTATTCTTTTATTAAATTCTAAATAAATAATAATATATTAAAACACTTAAATAGAATGAGGGAATCAAATTTCTTAAAAATGTAATTACAAGATAAATATGGGAAGAGGACTAACATATCCTAATTATTTTGCTCATGAATAATAAATAAAAACATCATCAGACCATAATCTATGACTATCTGTATTGCCCAACTGATTCGAGGGTCGTTGAAATTATTATCATCTAGGTTCCCAAATGTGTTTTTGGAGCCCAATCCAAGGAACAGGCAAAGCTTTTCAAGTAGAGTTACAAGACATAAGCCTGCTTTCCACCTTACATTAACTTAAACTCAATGAAATTTCAATCATCCTACTTCTACTTAAAAACCAAATATCGAACTTTGTACACCTTAATAGGGATGTCTACGGGTGCGTACTGCTCGTGGCAGATATAAAGAACCTACGAAGTTTTACGCATAACTTACGTGGAGGGTAAAGAAGGGCCCCTTCGAACGAGTGTTGAGCCATAAGTGAAATGCCATTTTGAAAAGACTAAAATTCCAAATTTTGTACCGATTCAAACTGCACAAGAGACAATCTTAAGCGCACAATTTGTATGAGACTTGGACCTCCCAAGAGATAACAAATGTTGGGAGAGTCTAACTTGAAACAATAAAAGTTAACGCATGATGCCATCTTGACTATCATTTTATCACAATGAAAGGTTATCAATATGCTCAAAAAAAGACAAATAAAATTGTTCATGAGAAAATTAAGATAATAAGATCAGAAAAAATTGAATGTTAACATGGAAGCTGTCACTCAAATTCAAAGATTCCTTAAGAGGAGGTTCATCTCAAAACTACCAAAAAAATTTAAGGTGGCTTCTACACATGCAGATAAAAAAACTCCACCTTGTTACTTTCTACAGAGAAGATAGAATTTTATAATGCTAGTCAGAAATCATACTTGGTCCTCCCACTCTTTAGAATAAGGCATAACATATCAGAAATATCAGCAGATGAGTTGAAAAAATTCCATGATTCGAGCATTAAACGTTTTCTTGATCCTTTAAAATGAATTACCTGCACATCAATATCAGAGTGACTTATCTGAGCATATCAAATTCAAACTATTTATTTGTACACAAACTATAACTTAGTCTTGCGATTTAATATCCTTTTTATAACAGCAAGTATCAAGTATTATCAATATCAATATACCTTGACATCCAAGGGCATGCCGTGAAATTGTCCTGCTCCCTCTGGTGGCGTCCAATTGTACAAATTGCAGGGCAAAAACAACACTGAAGTGCCACCAATTTCTTCTACAAATATTTTTGTTCTGCTAAATTTTCTAGGATCAAAAGAAGGTTGAGATTTTATGACCCAGAAAAGAGCTAATTGGTCTCCAAGCATTCGTGAAGCACCCATGAATTTTGACGTATATGACTTCAGAACTTGTTGAAGAAAAATCTTACCCCTGCATTCACATAAATAAACCATCTTTGGTTAAGTAATTTACAAAAATGAAAACGATTCACAAGACGCATCTCAAAAAGGATTATCAAGAGACATTTAAATTTAAATGAAAATGAGATGAAATGGAAAATGACACATTTATTTAATTAAATATAATAATCAGAGAAGCTAGTGACCTGAGAATACCCTCTTTGGTGCCTCTCACTGCTATAAATCCAGAATTTAAAGGTTGATCTTTATTGTTCCGAAATGTGAGAGCAACATGAAAGTTTGGGTACTTATGAAATATCTCTCCCAAGTCATCAATTACAGCCATGTCTGAATCAGTAAAGATGAAATGATTTACATGCCCCTGAAACTGAGTTTTCTCTTCAAGTTTTGCCTCTAGAAAAGCCTGCATATACAAGTTGAGATATTGATATTGTAGGAACTTTTGAGCGAAACAATTCTAAGACATCTATTCTAGTACATCTGTAAAAAGAGAAATGTTTGAGTGCCCACAAAAGTGTTATAACAACTATCTCGTCTTTCAATAGAAAAATTAATCAAACACAGTACACAAGTTCACATCCAAAATCACATTACAGTTGTTGTCCTAAGGAGAGAGAGAGACTTCCACAGAGAGATATCAACAGACGAACAATTTTATCACATTCGCTTACAATGTAAGACCTGATTCTTTGAAGCATCAACTTGTCTCGAGAATATTCACCCTGTAACGGGTAAAGGGTAACCTTATTTCTGTGAACTCGAAGATCTGAAGCTGGATCAGTAAGTATGATTATGTCATTCTGAGGCATCGTAAGCTGCAAAGTTACACATTTAAATAAATAATTTGGATAATCAAACTTTCATCATCATTTAAAAAAAAAACCCTCAATAATTGGAAATCTTATAACACATTAGACATAATACTTTCACTAATATATTTCTGACTTATCCTTATGTCATGATTAAGTCAAATATGAGTGCCAACTAATCTGTCCAAATGTGAATGTACTTGAATGTAAACGGTACGTACCATGGATTTTAGCTACAAACAGAAAATTACCTGAATGAAGCTGATAAAAACATTCAGAACTGCAATTGATCTTTCCACTTTACTATATGAAGCATTGCCGACTTTAACCAACTCGCTAGATTCTGCTGAATTATTATAAATTGCAAAGACAGTGACAAATGAAATTGTATCTTTGTAGGATTGAGCAGCAATCCTAAAATGGGTCGCGTTAAGAGCTCTAGTGCCTGAAGAAAAACAAAATGCAAAATAAGGAGGAAAACCACAACTTATAAACCAAATCAAATCATAAAAGCCAATCACCGTGAATTTGGAATTTACTGATTGAGTCACTTGGAGAGATCAATTGTGTAATCAAGCAGATAATACGAGTGAAGGCAAAATGCAAATACCAAGGCAATGCAACCGATCAGGACGGCCTTCGCCAGCAGCAGGCCCGAGAATTAAATGATCAAATTTGGTGGTGCGTTTGTTGTGAAGATGTTGCAGGGTTAGGTTCTGACGCAATTCAAGAACTGCGAGACATTAAAATGAAATGAATTTTCAGCAGATCAGTAATAATGCCAGAGAGGAGGATCCGGTGCAGGTGCGAGCATTACCTGAGAGGATATGAGGAAGAAACAATAGGAGAGGAAGAAAAAACAAGAAGCGTCTTCGTCCACTACAAACCTTCATTCTTTGCCTGCAATTAAAACGAACCCACTGAGTCTGGGGTTGGACTCCATTGGCGAGACTTCTATGAGATTACAAATTTTGGAAGACTGACAGTTTTTCTCCAAATTTCAGGGACTTTGTCTCATTCAACGTCTAGAAATCCGCTCCATGCCCTAAAATGTCCAAAGGAAACCAAATAGAATAGATGTCGGAACAATTCGTTAAATTTGGCGTTTTCCGAATACATTCGGAGATATTTCGGCTGGTTTTAGAAAAAAGGAGTGCACATCCTCCCTTCAAATACAGAATTTCACCATCTCAAAAACACCTATGACGCCCAAAATCCACGGAAAGAAAGAACGAACTCACTTTTCTGTGTGTACGATGGCAGTGATTGGCAGAAACCCGTCAAGATTTTGGTTAGGAATTAATTCGATCGATGTTGCTGCAGTTTGCATCGAAGCTAGGCTGTAGAGAGAGAGAGAGAGATTTACGTGTCATGACTTGAACGGCACCGTTTTGGGTTTGCTTTTGTGATGCCTACGTGGCGTCGATGGAAGAATCTCAGTCGACGTTATTTCCCTTTTCAATCTAACTTCCCCTCCCTCTCCTTCATCTTCATTCTGCCTTCACCATACTTGACTGCATTTGAATTCGTACATTGATACAAGATTGTTTGCCTGTAATTTCCCTTTCCCTTCACTCTTTTCTGAAGTCATATAATAAATTCCTTCTGATTTTCACTAAATTCTGGCGACGACCATAGACTTCCAATTGGATTCCCTAACAACAGAAGTTGTAGCGCTAGCGCCGGACGGGAAGGCAGCGCTTAACAACAGAAACAAAGAGGCGATCTTAGAGGCGCCCCTGTTTCGAATGTCCTCCTCTCCTGGCAGAAAAAATGAAAATGGAGTCGATAATTTTGTTTTTGAAAAAGATCACGTACTCTTAATCAGTAAAATGGACAGAAATCCTTCACATTAATCAAACCAAGACGAAAACAACTGACCTCAATCCAAGCTTCTCAGCGGACAAAGCCTCCTAAAACAGAGAAGGAAGGAAGCACTCCCCTCTTTCTTCATCTCTCCGTCTCTGACTCCTCTTTCTTTCGATCCCTTTTACCACCGTACAAATAAACTGCAATCTCCAAAATATCTTCAACGAAAACCGCTGTAAGACATTAGATGAGAACAGAAAATAACCGATGACCTGTAAAAAAATAAACCAAAACTAGAATAACTAAACCGAACCGAAATGAACCAGAACCAAATATTCAGATTCTCAAAAGGGTAATTAGATTATTTAATTGTTCAAATTACATTTAGTATTTAATAATTAGATTATTTTTAGATTCCATAATACATTTTTAATTCATAATTAAATTATTAAATTACAAGCCATAAAATAATAATAAAAAATAAAAATAAATAGTGAACATAAAATTATTCATAATACAATGGAGGAGGGAATGTAAGTAAAATTCACTTGTATTTTGATCTTCATAATATATTTATTCCTCTGCTTATCATTTTTTCTCGAAATGAGTTTTCCACGTAAATTTAATGTCTCATATCGTATTTTCTTTTTTTTTGTTATCGTTCGATCTCTAATAGAGACGTTAGCACTGGACATAATGTCGTTATCGTCCATTATAGTATCTATTAAAGTCCATTAATTCTCTCTCTCTCTCTCTAAATCTCCAAGAACTACACCTAATCGAATCGAAATGGTGAATTTTTGTCCAAATGTTATATAAGTATAAGCTCATGGTGAAGCTTCCTTCATCTTCTTTAGTGGAGAATGAGCCATAGCCAAAATCTCACGTCAAGTTGCAGCTTGACGTGTTTCGTTGCAGAAATAGTGAGTGTGTTTGCCGACGAGATTGCCGAAGTAGCACCTCCCCCATTTTTATCGATTTTAGCTTTGCCAACTTTCACTTCCATTTTTCTCACCAACCCCAGCTTGATTTGGGCGGCTGATCCCACCGGTTTCTTCCCACCATTATCTTTTTTATTTTTTATTTTTTATTTTTTACTTTCTTCCTATTTCCACCCTTTCGAGGAATTTGAACTTCTTCAATTTCGTTGGCTTCTTCCACTTATTCACAATCCTCGTCGTCACAGACATAGTCATCTAGTTGTAAACTATAATATGTTTTGTCAAAACTATAATCTATTATATGCAAATCAAAGACAAATAACTATTAGCATAGACGACTAATTATCAAGATTGTGGAACAATATAAATTATCATTCGTTGTAATTAAATCTAGAAAATGTATATTGATCCAGCTTTAATCGTTGTAGATATGAAATCCATGCATACATAACAAACTATAGAATTTCAATTTCTCACTTGGCCCTGATGATGACGTAGTTTGTTGATGGTGAGAAAACTCGATCTTAGAGTATAGATAAGATCGAAATCTATTAAATGAAACTGTAATTATTTCTTAACTATCAAATAAAATTAGAATATTATGTTTTTGATCTCACGTTAAAAATCAATACGGATAAGGCCCATTAATTTATTAAATTTATTTTAATAATTTTATTAATGAGTTCATTTAAGTCACGTAATAATAAATTAAAATAAAATAATATTTAATGTTGGTTCATCATCATCCTCATGCAAGTCAAATTGGTTAGATTTTTTTATTGGGATTATGATCTATAGAGGGTAGTCTCATGTCTTTGATTACCGTTAAATTTCTTACACGTAATTTTTGACACTTTCTTGCTTTCTTTTCTTTCTCTCAAAATATGAATTATTGAGGCCAATGCAGCCCAAGAAACTCTTTATGCCAATAACATTATTGAATAGAACCCTCTCATGTCTTCATCACATCATCAATTTCTTCGAGTAATTTGTAACTTAGTTTAACTATGCTTTTTTATCCACAAATTCACGAGGCAAAACACAAAAACCGAGAGAGAGCTTGCTTGCATTGTAGAAATAGACAAAAAAAAAAAAAAAAAAACCGAGGCGTCATCGTTGAAGATTTTTTGTGTGGGAGAGAATTAATGAACTTTAATGGAGACTCCAACAAGTAAATGAGTGTACATACACTCAAAATGATGAAACACTTAAAAATGATGACTATATGTTAAATGAGTGTACATACACAAAGAATCATGAAACATCAACTACATTTGTTTCTATGTGTTGACTTACATGTTTTTTCATATTAAATTACATACTAAAATTAGTGTAATTGACTGAAATAATAAAATAAAAAGCTTAAAAATAAATTATTTAAGTTAAAAGAAGTTGATATTTTGTATTTTTGTGGGTGTTATTTATAAATATAAAATATATGGGGTGTGATGTACATAAAACGACAATAAAAGAATAAGTAGAGGATGAACTAGATCGATTAGAACCGAGCGAATCGAGATTTGTTTGTTAAGATTGATTAAACTCCAACCTTAGAAACATCTTACTTGCAACCGAAGTATAATCGCAGTTGTTGTTGTGATTCTCGATTCAAAAATTGGAAAATAAATAGAAATCCAATAAAATTAAGATGCTTATGTTTATGTTTTTATTTGTAATTTTTTTTTAATTACGAATTTGGTCCAAACATGCCAAAACCAAACCAGAATTGAACTTAGAACTGAATCCAGTAAAATTGCAGTTGTTGATTTGATTCTCAATTTTAATCTTGAAAAATAATTGAAAATCAAATAAAACCAGCACTAGATGTTTATGTTTTTATTCGTATTTTTTTTTTAAAATTACGAATTCCGTCAAAACATGCCAAAACCGAATTAGAATTGAACTTACTTATAGTTGAATCTAGCAGAATCGTAGTTGTTGGTTTGATTCTCGATTCTAATTTTGAAAAATAAATCAAAATTGAATAGAATCAATACTAAGATGTTTATGTTTATGTCTTTATTTGTAATGTTTTTTAAAAATTACAAATTTTGTCAAAACATGTCAAAACCAAACTAAAATTGAACTAAAAATAAATTATGCTCGATTTCAATTCGATTCTAAACTTTTCTTGGTCCGGTTTCTATTCTTCAAATCAAATCGAAACAAACCAATCCTTCCGGTTGGAGTAGGTCGTCCGTCTCTTTCCAAACATGAGGAGATTAAACCCAACACCATATTTAAATACATTTATGTATTTAATGTTTAATTAAAATGTTCCAATATATCCTTTGCAGCCTTCAATGACTTATCATTTCCAACTACTTATATAAGTTCCCACCAACAAACATGGCTAATTGGTTGAGAAATACCATGACCTATCATATAAATTACACCCACATTTTATATTACAATAAATAATAAACCCATATCTTTTAATTTAAAAAAATCACTTTATTTTATTTTTTTAAAGGAAAAATATAAAATAATTTTATATATATATTAATTTGGCTAATCAATTGGATTTTATAAAAGCAAAATAAAAGAGGTTTTTATTTTTATTATTTATTGATTTGACTTTTAATTTTGCAAGTCATGAAAGTGATAATTGTTTTGTCCTTTCCCATGAACTCAAAGTATGCAACTTGTCAACTTTATTATTTATATAAGGACTAAATAATCATACTATTGTGTCGTATTCAAGTCAAGTGTACTTATTTGTACTATTTCTCCATTTTTTGTTTTGTATTATTGGGAATCAAATTTAATTAAAATATATTGGTGATTATCATGTTTTTACAAGTTCTAGGCAAGTGTAAGAATTATTAAGTCTTTATTTCACTTGGTGGAGTACTTTGAATAAACATTTTAATTATAATCAACTATTAAATTACTCGTATTAATATCAATATTTATGATTATTTTTATAAATATTAGTTACATTATAGGATTATGGTCTAACGTTACCAATTCTCCAAGTAGAATGTTGTCTCATTTGAATCTAATCTTGCACAGTTTTATTTTAGAGTTATCCAAAAATGTATTGTATTAGACAAGGAACAGATTTTTACTTATAAATCATGTATTTTTTACTCTCTCAAACGATGTAGGATTGTGCACTCTCACTGATATGAGTCAAACTCACACTTAGGTTATTCTTGTCTTCATAAGATGTGGTGACACATATAGACATATCATAATATACATATATTAACGTGTAATATTAAATTAATATATATTTTAATTTTATATTTTAGTCTTAAATTCTAAATAACACCATGTTATTTATAGAAATACTTCCTTTATATTTTATTTGGAGTTAAAAAAAAATTAATTGAAAAAAAAAAACTTACTTTTTTTTTTATAACTTATTTTATTTTGATCTTATTTATTGCTCTTCCCATCATTGTTTTTTTCCAAATGGGTATTTGATGTCTCACATCAATTTCTTTTTTTCTATTATCGTTTGATCTCTAACAGAGGTGTTAGCATTGGATATATTGTTGTTATCAAATCGAAATGGTGAATTTTTGTCCAAATGTTATAGTGAAGCTTCCTTCATGTTCTTTAACGGAGGATGAGCCCCAGCCAAAATCTCACATCAAGTTACAGCTTGACGTGTTTCGTTGCAGAAATATTGAGTATACGTGTTTGTCGACGAGATTGCCGAAGTAGCACCTCCACTATTTTTATCAATTTTAGCTCTACCGACTTCACTTCCATTTTTCCTCCAGCCCCAACTTGATTTGGGTAGCTGATCCCACCGGCTTCTTCCCACCATTATCATTTTTTTTTGTCTTTCTTCCCGTTTCACCCCTTTTGAGGAATTTTAACTTGTTCAATTTCGTTGTCTTGTTCCTCTTTCTTATTCATAATCCTTGTCGCCATAGTCATAGTCATCTAGCTGTAAACTATATGTTTTGTCAAAACTATAATCCATTATATGCAAATCAAAGACAAATAGCTATTAGCGTAGACCATTAATTATCAAGATGGTAGAACAATATAAATTATCATTCGTTGTAATTAAATCTAGAAAACGTACATGGATTCATCTTTAATCGTTGTAGATATGAAATTCATGCATTCGTAACAAACTATAGAATCTCGATTTCTCCCACTTGACTTTGACAATAACGTAATTTCTTGATAGCGAGAAAACTCGATCTTAGAGTATAGATAGGATCGAAATTTAATAAGTGAGATTGTAATTATCTGTTAGCCATCAAATAAAATTATTATATTATATTTTGGATCTCACGTTAAAAATCAATATAGACAAAACTCATTAATTTATTAAATTTATTTTAATAATTTAATTAATAAATTCATTTAAGTCACGTAACAAGAAATTATAATAAAATAATATTTAACGTCTACTCATCATCATCCTTCCACAAGTCAAATTGGTTAGATTTTTTTATTGGGATTATGATCTTTAGAGGGTAGTCTCAGGGCTTTGATTGCCGTTAGATTTCTCACACGTAATCTTTGACACTTTCTTGTTTTCTTTTCTTTCTCTCAAAATATGAATTCGAATAGAACCCCCTCATGTCTTCATCACATCATCAATTTCTTCGAGTAATTTGTAACTTAGTTTATCTATGTTTTTTTATCCACAAATTCACGAGGCAAAAACAAAAATCGAGAGACAGCTTGCTTGCATTGTAGAAATCGACAAAAATGAAAAAAAAAACGAGGAGTCATCATTGAAGATTTTTTTTGTGTGGGAGAGAATTAATGAACTTTAACGGAGACTGTAACAAACGTGAACAACAAGATGTCCACCGCTAACACCTCTAATTTCGAGGTGTTAATTACCAAAAAAAGAAAGTATAAGAGATTGATTGGATAGATCTCCATATTTAGGGTCCGTATGAACATTGGCTTTTTATTTTTTAGTATTTTATGAATTACTATGTTGACTCAGCACACGTTAGATATTATTGTATGACACACTTAAAAATGATGACTATATGTTAAATGAGTGTACATACACAAAGAATCATGAAACATCAACTACATTTGTTTCTATGTGTTGACTTACATGTTTATTCATATTAAATTACATACTAGAAATAAGAGTAATTGACAGAAATAATAAAATAAAAGGCTTAAAAATAAATTATTTAAGTTGATAGATGTTGATATTTTGTATTTTGGTGGGTATAATTTATAAATATAAAATATATGGGGGTGTGACGCGTACAAAACGATAGTAAAAGAGGAGCAGATAGAGGAGAGACAAGATTGATTCGAACTTGGTGAATCGAGATTTGTTTGTTAAGTTTGATTAAGTTCCAACCTCATGAACATCTTACTTGGAAATGAAGTAGAGTCGTAGTTGTTGGTTTGATTCTCGATTCTAATTTTGAAAAATAAGTGGAAATCGAATAAAATCAGTACTAAGATGTTTATGTTTATGTTTTTATTTGTAGTTTTTTTTTAAACACGAATTTGGTCCAAAAATAACAAAACCAAACTAGAATTGAACTTAGAACTGAATCCAGGAAAATCGCAATTGTTGGTTTGATTTTCGATTCTAATTTAGAAAAATATGTGGAAATCAAATAAAACCACTAAGATGTTTATGTTTTTATTTGTAATTTTTTTTAAAATTACGATTTCGGTCAAAACCAAAGTAAAATTGAACTAAAAAAATTATGCTCGATTTCAATACGATGCTAAACTTTTCTTGGTCCGGTTTCGATTCTTCCAATCGAATCGAAATAGACCAATTCTTTTTATGTTGGAGTAGGCAATCCACATGTTTAAAAGCATGAGGAGATTAAAGTCAACACCATATTTAATACATTTATGTATTTAATATTTAATTAAAATGTTTCAATATATCCTTTGCAGCCTTCAATGACTTATCATTTCCAACTACTTATATAAGTTCTCAACAACACACATGGCTTATTGGTTGAGAAATATCATGACCTATCACATAAATTACACCCACATTTTATATTATAATAAATAATAAATCCATGTCTTTTAATTTAAAAAATCACTTTATTTTATTTTTTTTAAAGGAAAAATATAAAATAATTATATAAATAATTTTGTTTTTTGATCAAAATATATATTAATTTGGCTAATCAATTGGATTTTATAAAAGCAAAATAAAAGAGGTTTTTATTTTTATTTTTTTGACTTTGCATTTTGCAATAAAGTGATAATGTTTGTTCTTTCCCATGAACTCAAGAGTATGCAACTTGTCAACTTTATTATTTATATAAGGACTAAATAATCATACTATTGTGTCGTATTTAAGTCGTGTGTGCTTATTTGTCCATATTTGTTTTTTGGTATTATTGGGAATCTAATTTAATTAAAATATATTGGTGATTATCATGTTTTTACAAGTTCTAGGCACCTATAATAAATATTTATGATCATTTTTTGTAAATATTATATTATAGGATTATAGTGTAATGTCATCTGTCCTCTCAGTACAATATTGTCTGTTTTGGACTGAAATCCGCACAGTTTTTTTCTTATAATTAGCTAAAAATGTGTTGTACTAAGTAGAAAAGAGAACTTTATTTATAAACCATGTATTTTTCACTTTTCTAAGTGATGTGGGATTGTGCATCCCCACTGATATGAGCTGAATCCACACTTGAGTTATTCTTATTTTCGTAAGGGGAGCTGCACATATCATGATATACATATATTATTGTGTAATATTAACTTAATGTATATTTTAATTTTATATTTGAGTCTTAAATTCTAAATTACACCATGTTTATTTATTGAAATATTTCCTTTATATTTTATTTGGAGTTAAAAAAAGTTTAATAAAAAAAAAGCTCACCTTTTTTTTTTTATCATTAATGGTTACTTAGGTCAACTTGAGCTGCAAGAAGTCAACTCTCTCCCCCTCGCACACAGGATTTAAGCACTAGCCCCCCAACTCCACTCACCCTCGCAGACGCAACCTTTCCAATCTCAAATCCAAATCTAAATCCAGAAGAGAGATGAAGCTTGAATGGTCCCCGGAAACCGCCTCTAAAGCTTTCATCGACACTGTTAAATCTGTAAGTGCACTTCCAGATTCATGATTCTTCCATGTTTGCTTCCTTTCGATCTCTAACCATCTAACTTTGCGTTTCCTCAATCAACTCTACGCAGTGTGAGAACTTCAATGAATTCGGAGTAGCTGAGCTTCTCTCTGCCACAGCGGCAGGTTGGAACGCAAAGCTCATCGCTGAAGCATGGTCTCCCGGCGGTCCGATTGCAACTAGCGTTGGCCTATCCATAGCGGCCAAGCACACCGGCGGAAAACACCTCTGCATCGTAACCGACGAGCGATCCAGAACGGAGTACATCAAATCGATGAAAGCTTCAGGCGCCGCTCCGGTGCCGGAAGTATCGATCAGCAACCTCGAAGAAGGCACGTCGAAACTGGAAGGTATAGATTTTCTAGTAGTGGACTGCAAGAGAAGAGACTTCACCAGGGTTTTGAGAGAGGTTAAACCCGGTAACAGTGGCGCCGTTTTCGTCTGCAAAAACGCGTCGGAGAGAACCATTTCCGGGTTCAGATGGCACGGAGCGCTGAGAAGAGGGACACGCATCGTCCGGACCGAGTTTCTCCCCGTCGGTAAGGGACTGGAAATTGCCCACATAGGGAGCAGCGTAGGCAACTCCACCTCAAAGAAGACCGGCCGCCGTTGGATCAAACACGTCGATCAACAATCAGGCGAGGAACATTTCTTCCTGCGGCCACCAGCCCATCATCCTAGATCAGGAGTGTAGATTAATTTCCACAATAATATTAAAAACTATATTATAATTTTATATTACAGCGTTACCATATGTCACCTATTACATTAGAGGGTACGTTTAATATTACTAGTTGTAGTCGATGTAATTATACATTCAACAAAACCAGACAAACCCACGATGACAATGAATCTTGTGACCGCCTGATTTTATTTTTTGGACGTTACATCACATGAATTGTCACGTTGACACGTTTGAAAGGTCCATCCTTATCAATTTTTGATTAAATAAGGTCACGTGATGTGCGCATGAACGTATGCTGACGAATATTCGACGGCAAAAATTGCTTCTTTTTGGCAGCAGCCATAACCTCTTTGGATGTACAAAATACAGGCTGCCATCATATCATCTCAGCACTCTCTTCATCTGCTCTATGGCAGATCGCTCTCTCTCTCTCTAACTCTAACTCTAACTCTAACTCTAGCCAAACTGACTGTAAAGCAAAATTTGTTGATAATTTACAAGTATGAAGTCTTCGGGCAGTGCACCAGAGGTGAGAATGGGGATGTCTCTCAGAATCCTTGGGAATTTAAGCCGGGTTTTGATGGATATTCGAGGCCCTGAAGTGCAGGCAGTCGCCGTCCATCTTCTTCTGAATATGCAGGGATCAACCAGTATCGCTTATCTGCTCCAAACACCTGCAATTGGTCGCCAAAATCAAGCAGGCGAGAGCTGTTTAGCACAATTCTGGGAAAAGCCATCTTTCGTGATGTCGGTTCTAATCATCATCACAGTTCCATAGAAAAGCACAGTGCAAAAGGAATCTCACTACAGTTCCAGAGACGACAAACCTGCTCGAAGTTCTTCCTCCGACCAAGGTCATAGCGCCATTTAGGAGTGCCATGCTTTTCATATGCCTAAACGGAGGACAATATGTGTCATTTGGTGTCTAATTATCTCCTAAATAGTAGGCATACTTTCTAGTCCATTTCCACAGGCCCAAAAAATGACAAGACTTGTTGAAAACCAAAAGAGAGAGAGAGATAGAGAGAGAGAGAACACAAACCTCAATGGTGGTGGTATTAGCAGTCACCAGAGACATGTGCATGATAAGGAACCCAAAAACACTCAATGCAAATGCAAGGTTCAACACTGCATATGAAGAAAAGATTATTGCAGAAATTACAAAGACAACCAGTTGAAAATGAAGAAAAATAGGCTCACTCAGACCTTACCAAATGCAAGGAAGGTTGTGGCAAGCGTACTAGGCGTCCCAGGCATTTCTACATCGCTGAAGAACGCAATGAAGTCTGGAAACAGCGACAGTGTCACGAGACTCGTCTCCAAGAACGTGTAGAACTGCGCAGAATTAAAAGAAACAGACATGAAAATAAGCAATCTGTTAATTATCATGCCCATTGGCATATAAAGGCCAGGGAGAGTACCTTACAAACTCTTGCACAAAGTGTATGCTTGGGAGGATTCAAGTCCAAAAACTCATTATGGAAAATAGTACTTTTACTTATAAACAACTTATATGCTTGACTAATAACTTTTGTGATTCAAAAGAGCATCAAATATGCATATTTACTTGAGTCGAGACTTCATCGACCCGGTAAATAACGTAAACAACTCAGTGTGAAGTCCTTAGGAGCAAAGATTTATCCACAATTATGATGCAACTGCAGACAATCAAATCAGGCTCCCCGAAAGAGAGCAAGAAAGAGTCTGAGCCTAACAAAACATAGCAAATGATAAAACTTTACACATTCGAAAAAATTCATCGACGAGACGAAAAATTTCATTTTGAAATGAGCGCACGTCACATTTGTCATAGAAGACATGATTAAATAGAAGCCCTTAAAGGTAAAAGTATCAGTTGTAGGTACAGATTCTCTCATTACTCAGGTCCGAAGTGGTTTAATGTGCGCTCTGCCGGGTAAATTAAATTATAGAAATCCAAAATGCATGGAAGTTGGAACTTAAATAGATAAACTCCCACCGCAAGATTGAGAAAAGTTGAAGTGGGTATCAAACTCCCACTGCAAGATAGTCTACTAGAATGATCCATTGACGTTCTAGAGAGTTACTAGATGAAATAATCTCAAATCTATAAGAAGCATGTAATGGAAGCATACCAAGAATAAAAGGAAATATTTGTAATTCAGTGCACCAACACAATTCACAACCCAAACACAGTGATGATCCATCTTCAGGACACACCGGCCACCTGAACATCAGTAAAATTTTCAAGTTCTTTCACTAATATCATAAAGTCAAAACATAATATAAACGGGTAAAAGCATGATAAGAAGCAAGTACTCACAAACAGAACAGTGATGACATCTTGGTGGTTTTAGCTGGTCGCATTTCCGACAGTAGCGGATTCTTTGATTTGATGGGTTCGGCTGTAAATTACGAAATTCCGACACATTCAAGAGGTCAGTTTCTCCCCTTTCTTCATCAATTTTAGGCCTCCAATTATGGGGAACACTACCAGGATCAGTCAAAACAACAGAGAAGTAACTCCATAATAGCATCACCAGCTGCATCACAACCATTTTCACCAATTATTAGCATCATAATTTACACGCTTATTGTGCTTCCGTATATCATCAGGGAGCGACATTAAAAATGGTAGCAAGGAAAGGAGCACATATATTAAGATTTTTCACTGGCAAAAAAAGTGCTTTACAAATTTTCCTCGTGAAACTTGTTTCTCATATCGACAGCTAAGGAACCACGGTTAATATATCAAGAATTCCAGGAAAATATCAATGGCGAATTGACGTATTCAGCCAATTTTTGAATGTAGAAATATCCAAAACGTCGCAGTCAATACCGCCGCCGTCAAAAAACATGAAGTTGTACAAGAATCCTGAACCAGACGGCAGAGTCTAAAACCCAGCAGAAGCTAGCAAAACTCATTCATAAAACCTTAAAAGTCATCTTATCCAACAAACAAAACGACCCAGAAATTTGATGGTTTCTGAAGCTTACCAAACAATGGAACACGATCAAGACGAGAAGAGCAATGAAAGAGTCGAAACCTCCAGCAAAGAAAGCAGGGCCGTAATTAGTCAAAACAAGAGCGTAATAGGTCACACCGACCACACCAAGAACAAGGAGAACCATGATCGAACCCAGTCCTCGCAATGCCGTACAGAATTTGAACACATTCCAAGCCATCGTAGCTCCGGATCTATGCATCAGCAAGAAAATAAAAATCAAAAAACCCTTCTAACCCTTCACGATTTCAGCAATCAGAGCCAAAAACAAAACAACATCTGAGCTCCGTTTCAGTGTGCTGGTGAAGCAGGCAGTTAGCGCCTGTGTACGACGTCGACAACATATCGAGAAAATCAACACCCATTTTTTAAAAATATTTGATTTCTTGAATCAAAAGAAAACAAAAAACAAGAAATATAGTTTTTGGGTGCAAAGTATGAAGATCATCAAAAAGGTTTGGAGTGAAACGAGAGAAAGATGCAGGGAGAGATGCAAAGAAAGGAGCATGGAGGAGATTAATCACCACCGTCCAATGTCCAGCGCAAGAGAATCTCGATCGTAAAATGATCAAGCAAGAATCTGGCCTCAGTATTTAATTAGGAGAGCACAAACAAGCATATTATTCTTAATTTGGAATTAAATAGCCCCAAAGCACACCCTCCATTTCATTTATATTCTAATTACAACACTTACATTTGCGAATGACTATAACACCCCTATATATTATTGACCAATACTATTAATTTTAAAATTGAATTACTTAATACTAGAAAAATTCAAATTAACTCTTAAACTTTGCGGTAAAGATCGAATATTTATTTTAGACAAATAACTCCCTAAACTTACGGGCATTAACAATGAAGTCTCTGTCAATTGTCATTAGGAGTTTCGTTAAAAAAAATCACATTTTTGTCACTTGATCTTCTCTGCCAGACAATTTCCAGAGAGGAATAACTTATAATAGAATGATTTTGGCGATCGTAAACAAGTTGAAATACTTAATACCCTAAATCTTGAAATTGCCCAACAGAAATCATCAGGTAACAAAAATGTGATTTCTTTAATGAAATATTAAACGATAGAGACTTAATTACTAAGTCCAATGAATTATTTGCTTAAAAATAAAGTTTAAAAGACCTATTCACTTTACCCTTAAGTTTAATGGCTAATATGAATCCTACCATACTTAATATTAGAGTTAGATAAAACCAACATGACCTAGCGAAATCAAACCAATCCAATGATTGCTATTCGAATGGAGTTAGTTGTAAGACTCAAATTGTGAAATAACGAAAAGCACATTAAACACCAAATCATTAAACCGTAGAATCTCCAGTCTCACTAGTACAATATCATCTCCTTTGATTTGAATCCTGCACAATTTTGTTTTTGAATTTTGTCCCAAAACACATTGCACTAGATAGAGAGAAGAATTCTACTTATAAATCATTCACTTTCACTTCTCTCTAAATGATACGAAATTGTACATTTCTTCTAATATGGACTGAGTCATTATAATTAACAGAATATTGAATTGTCATTACCTTCATAGGTAGGTTGCCATGTCTACGCACTCATTAGTTGTAACAAACAGAAAATCAATTATCTTAGTTTAGTTCTTTTACAATATTTATTCCAATTTCAATTTTGTTCGAGGGTCACGATGACTTCAATTTTCAGCCTTAGACGGGGCAGCATTCAAAACTTTGAAACTCTGAGTACAACACCTAAAACTACTCAAAAAGAGAGTAAGATGTTACCAACTTCTCCAATGTATTATTAAAAGATAAGTTTCACTCGTAATGTTTTATTTATTTATGCAGACAAATACGCGTCATTTTGCAATATTTTCAAATAGACATTATAATAATTCTTGGTTAAGTCTAATAAAAGTAATTTATTATTATATATTATTTTATCTAGAAGAAATTGACTCTCATAGAATAAAGACTTTTAAATGAAGTTTTGAAGTTGGTGAATATAAAATGTTAGTATCAAGTTAGAATGATTTTGGTGATTATAGCGACTCCAACGAAAAACAAGTTTGAAAGCTCGATGCCCTCAAATTGTAAAATCGCCAAAAAGATTCTATCGGATGTTGTTTCTCTTTGGAAATTGTCAACATAAAAGATCACATAACAAAATTGTGATGTATTTGATGAAACATTTAATAACGAACACTTTATTGCTAACATCTCTAAATCTAAAGAATAATTTGCTTAAAAATATAGTTTAAAGAGCTATTTATTTTTCACCCTTAAGTTTAATGGCTAATATGAATGTTACCATACTTGACATTAGAGATAGATAAAACCAACAAGACCTAGTGAAATCAATCCAAACCAATAGTTGCAATTAAGATGAAGTTAGTTTTAAGACTCAAATTGGGTTTCATTTAGGAGTAACTAAACACCAAATCATTAAAATTGGACTTATTCCATCTTACACAATAAATTCTAAAAAAAACAATTAAAATAAAACCACTTAAGCACGGGTCTTCAGTCTCACTAGTACAATATTTTTCATTTTGATTTGAATTTTGTACGATTTTGTTTTTTGAGTTTCACCCCAAAACGCGTTGTACTAGGTAAATATGATAACTCTACTTATAAATTATTCACTTTCACTTCTCCCAAACGATATGAAATTGTGCATATAACCCTTACAATTAACAGAATTTTGAGTCGTAATTGCTTGGATAAGCGATAAGTTTCACTCATAATATTTTATTTATTTATACAGACAAATATACATCATTTCACTATATTTTCAAATAGACATTATAATTATTATTATTATTATTGGTTAATTCTAATAAAAGTATTTTTTTATTATATATTATTTTATCTAGAAGAAATTGACTGACGTAGAATAAAGACTTTTAAATGAAGTTTGAAGTCGGTGAATAAACCCTACAAAATGTTGGTATCAAGCCCCTCCCCAATGCCAACTCTTAATGTGGAGTTTCCAGTTGTCCAAGTATAATATTATCTGTTTTGAGTCGAATTTTGTACAATTTTATTCTTGGAGTTAGCCAAAAACGCATTGTACTAAGTAGAGGAGAGAATAATGTGAGATTATGCACCCTCACTGATATTGGTCGGACCCTCACAATCAATAAAATATTGGGTTATCATTGCCTCACAGAGACCACATAATCTAGAAGAAGTCATTTCCCATCACCCATGCATTGCACGAGACATGGATTGATGAACACATTACCATGACTATAATCTTATACCAAAATCTTAGACGAATAAATTTGAATCTAATGTTTCAAACATTAGAGTCATTTAACATGATATGTTGCTAGTAATGATATTAAAAAATTTAGATTTAAACTCTTAAGTATTTTGTTAATATGACATTTGACTTTGACGTGTCAATCAATTAATTGACTAAACAATTAACAATTAATTGTGCATGCGTAAGCAATGATTTCATGTTCTTGCCAAACCCATCTAGAATATCACTAATTTCAAGTTGAAGGACTAAGTTTGTTTGTTGGACAAATAATCCAAATCACATTAACTAATCCCACTTAATTGATATAGACTTCATATATATCTAGATTTTGGGTGGTTTAATTTAGGCAGAAAAAGCGTTCGAGTTTTAATTTAAGCTAGATTTTTTAAGAACTTATTAACTCATATTAATTTCAATTTTAACCATTAAATTCAGATAAGCGAATCAAAGAACGTTATTAATCATAGTGACAATATTCATGTCCCGACGTCCACGTACGTTACATGTGCAATGGCACATTGTGGGAGTGTCAATGATACTCGTGCAAAAGTTTATTTTATTTTATTTTATTTTTATTTTATTTCCTAATTCCTATAATACTATGCCTTTAAAAAGGAAAATTTTCAGTAAAAATTTATCGTAAATTTTTATTTTATTTTATTAATAATTATAATTATTGATGTCAAACAGGATGCACAAAGTATTAATTCTTAATATTATAATACATTTTGGAAATAAATATTGCTAATTAACAAAACATTTAAGTGGGATAGATTTATATAAAAGCCCAACTATTTATTTTATATTTTTACACTATATTTTTTATTTCATAAAATGATAAATATTAATGAGTATAATTAATAACTTATTTTAATTATTTATAATTTCTTATATTAATTATATTCATCAATATTTATGACGTGAAAAAATAAGAATTAAAAAATAAAAATAGAGAATAAATATATCATTACTTTTTTAAAAAAATTAAAACAATATTACTCTAATAAATACCTCTAACTATGAGCAATAGCATCAACAATTCTAAGTGTGTTGAAGAAAAAGATTAATTAACTAAATTAGTAATTAGGTTAAAGGTTTCAATTTTTTTCAACACAACTAATATCCTCTCTCTCTCTCTCTCTCTCTCTCTAATTTCCTATGCATTACAAGCTCAATTCATGAACTTGGGTGATTCTAGCTTCAGCAGAAAGCTTTTAGATTCACTGTCTGGAACTTCACTGCTCATGAAAAATCATATACAGAAACAGGAAATCAAACCCATGAAATCCAGGGAGAAGAGGAATGAGGACGATAGATAAAAATTAAAAATGATAATTTCAAAATTAGAAATAGCAGAAACTTACATATACCTGTCTATGGCTTCTGACTTGCAGATCAAGGCAACTTTTTTTTGCAGCAAGAAATTCAGGAAAGCTATGGAGGATCTTATCGCGACAGAACTTTCAAAGAAATCGTTGAACTCCTTGGGTGGTTCCTGCATGGAATTGAGTTAGATGCATATGCTGTCACTGCCCATAAACTTTCGAAGATGCAATTTTAGGCCGCCTACAGAAACTAAGATGCATCGACAATTACCTAGGAGCAACTTGAAGCAGATAATATTCTTCAATCCTTTCTAAGAAATAATAGATTTTTCCCAATAAATTCAAACTTTTCAAAGTTACCACACCCAGGTATGATTACATAAACAAAATAAAATTATCATGTAGCTGCAACCATAAATCTAGAGAGAGAGAGAGAGATACTTGTTCAAGTACCCAATCCTTTCGAAGGGCAAGCAAACATTCCAAGTGATGCAATACTAGGATTATAGAGAATCCAAGACCCGATAACAATGTAAAATAATCATAGAAACACCTTGATGATTCAAGAAGATAGGAAATTGACTCGAACTAAATTTATTGATCGAATCAAATCTATCAAATTTGATATTTTCAAGTAATCACTTGAAGAATATCAAGTTTTTCAACAAGAACTTAAGAAGAGAATTCTAAAGGAAAGAATCTCAGACAAAGCATAAGCTTAATTCTTCATTCATCAAAATTGTTTATCCGATGAGGCTTTACACTTGTTTAAATAGTAAAAAACTAAGTTAACCATAAAACATAATAAAAAGACCTAAAAACACAAAAGAAAACAAAAATTAGGGTTTTTGTGGATGGTGGCCGTGGTGGTCGTGCGCTGGGCTGGTCCGCTCGCAATTGGCTGGATCGGGCACTGGCTGTGTGTGCTGGCTGGAACGAGTGCGGGTGGGCTACGACAGGGGCACTGACAGTGCACTAGGTTGGATCAGGCGCTGGCGGTTGACAGGCAAGCTGACAAGGCGCCCTGCGCGGTGCATGTGCTGATGAACTGGGCGCGCGCGGGGCGCACTGCTGCAAGGCTCCTTTTTCCAATTTAGCAATAATTGTTTTTGTTCCATGCTTCCTTGGTCCTTCATTGGTTATTCTTTAATACTTAGCATCATCATAGATTTTTGCTTGTCATTTGATAGTTCTTTATCTTTTATTTCTTTGATGAAAGAATATAAATTATTGTATATCTTCTTTATTCTTAGTCTAGTCATTTATCCTATGATGTTTTGCAATGGATCATGACCTTTGATCATGACTTGGCTCTCAATGGTTCATAAGATCACATCATTGCCTTGGGATAATTGTCTCCATCACAAGAGTCCTCCACCAGGTCAAATACTTTGTTTCGCATTTCTTTGAATGCTTTGCCTACCCATTCTGGGCTGTCTCTCCTAGCTTCAAAATCTTGGAGAGGATTTGAATCCCCTATTGTTTTCAACCTTAACTGCAGACTAATCACCAATTCGACCAGGACTGGCATCATTATGCACCATCTCACTAGAACCAGACGTTTCTCCCAGCAAAAGTCTCCTTGTTGGTTCCTTATGCTGTTGGATTAAACAGAGAAATATTAAGGAAACCCGACGCAACATGAGAGAATTAAAAGTACATTGACTTTTCGACCTGAACCTCAGAAGTATTTTCAGATAAGAAACTAAAATTATCTCTTAAATTACTTTAGTCTTTTTGCTAAAGTAGACACTGAAATACCAGCAACCACAGAGTCATTTTGCTAAATTATTTCGAAGCACACCACAACCCTGATGCTTGTGTTTATGTGGAGACGAGTGTCTCGGCGATGACGCACAGGGTAAGCTAGGATGACAATCACTCATGCAATGGTCACCATTATGATTTTTCACTGAAATACCAGAAAGTTGATAATACATAAGCCTGCAATAGGTTGTTAAAAGTGATAAAACTATGCAAGATAACTCCATAAATGGGTACCTCTAAAATAGGATTTGGTGTGAAGTCATTTCTCTGATGGTGCAAGGTCCAACATTGTTACCTAGTGATCGGCTGCTTCTTGCTGTTCTTCATTGCGCTGCCAAGATTCTGGAAAACTGCTAAAAGAGGGAACTTGGAATTCTCGAACATCCTTGGCAAATGGAAGTACATTGAAGTACAAAGAATCTGGCTACCCACCAGCAACCAGCGAACAGACAAAATCAGTAAGAAATATAAAGCACCTCAAAAAACAAAGTAGCAGCACTCAAACACTTTCAGGAGGATGTAATAAAAAAGAAGATTTAGACATACAATGTTCTCTTTTTCAGATATGTTGGGAGTTAAGATCCCAACCACGACACTCCCTTGTCACTGTCTCCAAACACAGCGGACAATACCTACTTTTCTTGTTTCCTTCACTGCTCTTGCAAGGGCACAAACAGCAACAATAGCTCTCCTATTCCCCGGTTTAGCAATGAGAACATTGACATCTTTCATGTAGCAATGCCTTGACGCTGACTTCATGAGTGGCAAACTTATCAGTAGAGGGTGCCCTGTCAGAATATTTCTTCAGTATGGGAAATTTCTCTTCTGATGTTTTCTTGTATACCCATACCCGTTCATTTCGAAATGCAATTGAGAAACACAATCCACCCCATTGCATTTGAAAGAGACCATCCATCAAGATTGCATAACCAAAACATGACACAAACATAAACACAAAAGATGAGAGACATCCATAGCACATAATAGAAGTGCTGAATGCAGCAAAGTGAACACAAATTTCTTAACTGATGTTTTGCATAAAATATTTTACCTTCATTTTCATGCTGGAGCTCATTTCAAAATCACCTCTAAAATTGTCGCAGGCAGTATATTTTGAGTTCCGCTAGTGCCTGACAGAGATGTTGGACTCTCAACATGCACCAACTTGGCATTAGTTTTTGATGAAAATATTTTCAACAAATGATCATTCTCATCCATTATTCTCCATTTAGCATCACTATTAAGCATTCCCCAAACAGGCACACTTTCCATTTTCATGGCATATTTGGTCAATTGAGCAGCAATAGTCATAACTTTAGTTCCCTCGCATGGATCTTTAATGGGACAAGATGCATATGTAAAAAGAAGGTCCTGATAGAAACCAAATATTTATTCTTGATTAGGACACTTCTTTCACTAAGCTAGGCTTTCGAGTCCCTAGTAACTCTCTACAAAATACTCTCATATCTCCCCCTTCCCAATTACACCAAGTCTTTATATAACAGACTTGACTTATAACTACTCTCAACTAACCAACTTTCCTTTATTAATCTTTTAACCTATTATTACTCTCATCCTAAAAAGACACTTTGTCCTCAAGGTGGAAGAAAATGAAAAATATACTTCTTATCTACATCTTCACAATATTCTTCTCTAATGTATTTCAATTTCTAAAACTTTGTATGGATCAAATCATCCTCAAGATTCTTCAAAGAAAATAGACTAAAATTAAACTCAAAAATTTTCTTTTTCCATCTTAGCC
Organism: Begonia loranthoides; assembly: GCA_022433065.1. Classification (NCBI taxonomy): domain Eukaryota; kingdom Viridiplantae; phylum Streptophyta; class Magnoliopsida; order Cucurbitales; family Begoniaceae; genus Begonia; species Begonia loranthoides. The sequence goes on from CM039469.1 coordinate 2,745,998, forward strand.
CAATAGACCTCATTGAAATATTCTCGTTTATCTTACTCCATTCTTTATCTAAATGGCCATAGTAGAACAAAGCCCAAATTCCTTCAAGCAACCCTTTTGCATTAGGGTTTATGGAAACAACTCATGTCCTTCTTCTTTCTTTAGAGTAACAAGAAACAAACTGTTTCCTTTTTTTTTCTTTCGTTAAACTTGCAGCTTTCTCCTTCTCCATTTCCACCGTCGCCAGTCCCTTCATTTCTATTGTCATTGGCTCTTCCCTTTCCACCATCGCCTACCCCTCCTCTTTTGTAATCGCGACTTCCCCACCTTCGTTTTTCCCTACTGCCTCGCAACTTAGCCAAAAATGGAGCGCCAAAGAATATCGGTTGGTCGCCGTCGAAGAGTAGCAACTGGTCAGAAACTGTTTCAGATTCTTCGAGCTGCTTCGCTGTGGCTTGAAAACGCTCAACAGTTTGCTCGCAACAAATTTCCTTGACCGCTGATTCTCCTACTCCTTTCAGCTTTGCGGTTGCTTCCATCCTTCAATTACTTTGCCCAAATACCTTCTCCTACCGGTATTCTTTGCTGCCTCCGTTCTTTCTTTTCTAATGACTATTTTTTCATATTCTGCTCATTCCATTGCACTCCGAAAATGTTTTTGAAGTTGGTATTTCAATTCTCTCCAAGAATTAAAGGGTCTTTTACTAATTTCTCATTGATACCAATGCAAAACAGGACTTGCAAAACATTCTCTTGCTGCTTCCTTCACAAGAGAATCTCGTAGTTCATTCTTTGAGAGCAAGAATATAGCTTTATCTTTCTTTTCCATACTTGCCTCAAATCCACTGCGATTTGATTTGGCTTGAGAGGAATTCGTTTGATTGCCCTTCTACCAACTTGAAAGAATAACAATTAGTGAACCCATCGTGAAAGACTTTTCGGTCGTATTGCCAAGATAAGCCCAGAAGTAGATGACTTGTATTCATTGGAACCACATCACAGATAACTTCGTCGACATAACTACTGATGGTAAAAGGGATGCAAACCTTTTTATTTACCTTGATATCAGCTTGATTGTTCAGCCAACACAATTTGTAAGGATTAGGATGATTGATAGTTGGAAGTTTGAGCTTCTCCACTAGGCCTAATGATGCCATGTTGGTACAACTTTCCCAGTCTATGATCAAGGAACAAACCTTTTGTTGAATTAAACAACGACTATGGAAAATATTCTCTCTTTGGCATTCCCCTCGGATTTTAGGAATAAGGGTCCTTCGGAGAATCATAAGAAGTTGCCCTTTTTGATGAAATACTTCTTCTTCGACAGCTTCTTTTTCCATCATTTCATCCTCACTTTCTGTAACAACCCGAAACTAATTTCCCATAAACAATGTAATCTTCTTTTTAGATGAAAAAAATGTAATGCATTTTGTGCCTATATTCTTTAGTTATAACTTGATAATTTATTGGACGTCCGAGTTGGATAAAAACTTAGTTGGATTTTTGAAGAAAAGATGAATTTTTGGTCTTTGGGACGCATGCAGATGAGATGTGTCGTCCGCAACACACCTGGAAGGACACCCAGGACTTGGGACTACTTAGGACGCCGTCCAGCGTCCCAACCTCACTGTTTTGAGATGTTGCGGACGATATATGAGGACGATGCGGATGATACAAGATGCGTCCGCAACGAATCTGTTTAAGTCTGGGAACTTTAGGACGACTGCAGACGAGGATGGGAGTCGTCGGATTGAATCTGTCCAATTCCTGGGCACATTTGGACGATGCATGCAGACCAAGCGGACATGAGAAGTGGCGTCCGATTGAATCTGTCTTTCCCGATTTACCCCACGGATGATAGATGCGGACGGTACGAACACAGTGGGGACGTTGTCTGCCGCCCAAATTCAAGATTTAGCCTTCTAATTTCTAGCTTGAGGACGACTGTGGATGCGAGACTGGCATCTGCAAACGTCCGAATCGTATCAGTTCAACAACTGATAAGATTTAAATCAAGGGGGAAAATGACGTGGGTCGTTTTATTCGATGCACGAGGCCTTTCTTCCCCACAATTTCGACTGAGGGGGAGTTTCCACGCCTCTACTTTCCTCACATTGGACCATTTTAGGGGGGGGGAGAGGAAGCTCTATTTATGTAATCCCTACCTCTCTCCCTCCATTTTTTCTATTCATTGAGGGAGATTGAGAGTTCTGCGTGGAAGGGTATCAAAAAGCAGCTGTCCGTGTGATTTAGTCTTCAAATAGGTAAGGATTTGGGTTGTCTTGGCCAATGGAGGCCCTTCACCCAAGTAATCAAATGCGTGTTTATGTTGATTGCGAATTTTAAGTTTTGTTCTACCATTTCTGAATTGTCTCCTTTAGATTACCGCTCGATTTTCTAGTCCCTCTCTGTGAATTGTATTACATGTTTCTCTACAATGATAAGAGATAATAATATCGAAGAAGGTTAAGAAGTGATAGATATAACTCTAGGAAGAAAGAGATAACGTTATGTGCAGTGAATATGTTACCTTATGTCATTCAAACATGCATGATATAGTTCTGGTTTATTTGTCATGATATTCTTATTCCTGTTATCGTTACATTTCGGAAGCTTCTTTATTAATTTCTGTGGATTTTGTGAAGGATAAGTATAGTATACACTCTATAATCTGTTAAGCATGCTATCCCTGCTCTTCTTTCGTTGACGTTTAGTTCTACTGCTTATATACTCACCTCACTGTATGACTCCTTGTTAAATTCGGTTTTTGGCTATATAACAAACAATTATTGTGCTCAATGTCGTTCATTGTCTACAATTCTCTATTATGCATACTGACATGCCAAGAATTTTGACTACATTAAAACATTGATTGTCGTATACTAATAACAGACCTGTTTTACTTGCATTACGTTTCAAAAACATGTTGTATAATCTATTCTGCTCGTATCATTTTGTGGTGTTGTTCTGTCATTCAAAAACATGACTCGAAACTCTGCTTCGCTAATATACGTTATTGAATAAATAATTGCAAGGTCTCCAGCATGTTAGGCTAGATAACTTGCGGTACAACTGTTCCAATAAATTATCAATCAGCATGTATAGGATAATGTGTTGAAAAGAATATATCAGTATATATCATGATTCTGGCCACTATTATTATCGCTTAGTGAGCATGTTCACACTAGGTATTTGTAGAATAATTACTGCTATTAGATTTAATTAATAAGAATGATAATCGTTTCGAATTATATGATTCATCGTTACTGTTATTAGGGGTTGAAAGCATGCAGTACTGTTTTAGTTCGATACAATTACTGATGTTTTCAATTAGGTTTAGAGAGTATGTTTCATTGTATTACCTCGATAAATTATTCTGTATAATTGCATGTTCAGCGGTGATAAATTTCTGTGGTAGTAGTCATTATTAAATCGCATGTTTTGCCAACCTTGTAGTGAATATCGTCTATTTTACTTAAAGAGCATGATTCCTTTTAATGGTTCTTGTTGATAATAGTATACTGCTCACTTGTAATTATTAACCTGAATGTTTAATAGCGTCATAACAAGTAATAGCATGTTTATACTTATTAGTATAATTTCGTTAATGACTTAATTTCGTATAATAGTTGGTAGAATGTTAGTCACTTTATGGGGAATCGACAATTAGTATGCTGATAATGTTATCGTCCTTGAGATTATTTGTGCACCTGGTTTTCCCTTACATGATAGAATAGTATTATTTCCCCTTAAATTCTTGGATGTGTTATTTATTGGTGTTTAGATATATATGTTGGATTAGATAGGGGTGTCCTCATGCATTCATATAATAGAAACCAAGTAGGGAGTATCCTCTTGGGGTGGTACTCATATGCATGGCAAGGGAAAGTAAAACGAATAAGAAAAGACCAAAGGCAATGATTAAGGGAGTTAGGAGGCGGATGAGTAACTGTTCTAATCTGATGATTAGGAAATGCCCCTACCATATCGGAAACGAGACCTAGTTGTCCATAGGAGGTTAGGCCGACCCACTATACCATCCCATACGGGTTCTTCTAATCTCCAGCTTGAAGTACGAGTAAGAAAAGAAAGAATGAATGAATGAAAGGAAACATAAATGAAAGAATTGGTTTGGGTGGCCCCCATTTCAAAGGAACTAAAAGATATGCATATGCATTATTGTTTTCCCCATTTCCTTACTGAGTCAAAAGCTCACGTCCTTACTTGTGGTGTAGGTAATGAAGCAATCGTGTCAGGGGTTGATGAGGAGGCCATTCCAGTGGAGGTGGCATATCCGGTGGAAACGCAAGTGGAACAGTAGTAGTAGTATGGTATGCAAATTAGAAAGGAATGTTATTAATAAAAAAGGGTTTAGCGTCAAACATAGTTTGCGAACGTTTAATTAACCTTTTTATGTTTAGTTGGTTTAGTATTGGTTTGGTATTTACATTACAGAATCTTATTTAATATTGAGTTATTACATATTCAAATTTACGCTTCCGCAATCTAAATTAAGTATGGTTGATTTCCTTTAAATGTAACAAATTGTTTTCAAAAGAGTTAGTAACACTCAAATTTATTGCACTCTAATTTTAAATATTAAACGTTTTTAAAAGTTATTTTACTTAAGGTCGTTTCATGAGAAATTGAATGAGTTCTTAAGATAAGTAAGAAATTCGGGTCGTTACACTTTCGACTTCTTGGGAATCTCCTCTAATTATCATAACTCTCTTGTTGGGGCATTGAGAGGAGATGTGATCTATTCAAAGACACTTAAAGCACTTGATGTCTCTAGATCGTGGTTTACTAAGTTACATGGTGATATTCTTTTCTCCATTGTTTTGCTAGAGGAATCTTTTGAATGAAAGTCTCCATGATCGTTCTCAGCTCGGGGTTCAAGAGTATTGGAAACTTTGGAGTTAGATCGAGTGGATTGGAACTTGGAACTCCTTTTGCGTTGCCCTTCAATCTTCAAGGCTAGCTGGACCACATCATCCAAGGTTACATATGGTAGTAACTCAACCATATCACTAGTCTCCCGGTTGAGGCCACGTATAAATCGAGTGATGGTTTGCTCTTTTGGCTCCTCCAAGCCACACCTCATCTTCATAGTTTCAAACTCGGTTAAGTATTCTTCTACCGAGTTGTGATACCCCAGATGAAAGAGTATGCAATCCCACATCGACTTGGGGGAAAGGAAGAGAGCAGAATATAAGTAGCTAGCTCGCCTTCCCCAATAGACGCGTTTTTATGGTCCAGAATTAACCTTGGCACGAGGAACAAATCCGTGGGGGTCGAGGCCCAAAGTGGACAATATCTACTGGGCGGGAGCTGTCACTTATACCACAAAAACTCATCTACTGGGGAAGGCGAGCTAGCCACTTATATTCTGCTCTCTTCCTTTCCCCCAAGTCGATGTGGGATTACATACCCTTTCATCTGGGGTATCACAATCACCCTCCCTTTTGGGGGCCCACATCCTCGTGGCCGACACTAAGTTGGGTTCTGCTCTGATACCTTAAGTATAAGCAATAGCTCCTGTCCAGTAGATATTGTCCGCTTTGGGCCTCGGCCAGCACGAATTTGTTTCTCTTGCCAGAGTTAATCCTGGACCACGCAAACCTGTCTATTGGGGAAGGTGAGCTAGCCACTTATATTTTTCTCTCTTCCTTTCCCCCAAGTCGATGTGGGATTGCATACCCTTTCATCTGGGGTATCACAATCACCCCCCCTCCCCCCCTTTTGGGGGCCCACGTCCTTGTGGCTGCCACTGAGCTGGGTTCTGCTCTGATACCATAAGTATAAGCGACAACTCCCTCCCAGTAGATATTGTCTGCTTTAGGCCTCGGCCTGCACGGATTTGTTCCTCGTTCCAGGATTAATCCTGGACCACGAAAACGCGTCTACTGGGGAAGGCAAGCTAGCCACTTATATTCTGTTCTCTTCCTTTCCCCCAAGTCTATGTGGGATTGCATACCCTTTCATCTGGGGTATCACAATCACACACCCCCCCCCCCCCCTCTTTTGGGGGTCCACGTCCTCGTGGCCGACACCGAGCTGGGTTCTACTTTGATACCATAAGTATAAGCGACAGCTCCCGCCCAGTAGATATTGTCCGCTTTGGGCCTTGGCCCGCACTGATTTGTTCCTCGTGTCAGGGTTAATCCTGGACCACGAAAACGTGTCTACTAGGGAAGGCGAGCTAGCCACTTATATTCTACTCTCTTCCTTTCCCCCAAGTCGATGTGGGATTGCATATCCTTTCATCTGTGGTATCACACGAGTGTAGGCTTTGTGTTTAAACTTTGGACTTGAAGAAAAAGCTCTTGTTTGCAGTGAATAAGCACAAACCTTTTTCTCATTAAAGACTTCATTTGTCTCCAAGTGCGGACTTCTTCTTTTCCATCTCTCCTTCGTTGTGCTTTGACACCTTCCCTCCATAGATTGGCATATCCCGTAAGTTCAAGGGACACCAATTGGATTTTTGTTCTGTTGGAATAGTCGTAACACTCAAATATCCTATCCACCCTTTCAACCCAATCAATGAATTCGTCTCTATTGCAAGCTTCTTTGAAAGGTGGAATTTCAAGCTTCATGTGTCGTAGTTCATCTCTAGGGGAATTTTCCTCTCTTTGACTATAGGGTAGTTCGAGTTCGAAGGCATAATCTTCGTCTTCCTCTCCAAATATTGTTTCCCGGTCAATATATCGTTTGTCGTGCTCTTCTCTGTGCCTTGTACTAGGGCCATTTGTAACCCTAGCTTGTTGTAAAGCTTGTTGCAAAAGGATCTCAATGGATCTTTGTATGCTTGCTATTTGATCACGAAGAGAAACGTTTTGATCATGGAGATTAGTTTCTTCCTCCCTTGGTGGTGATGGAGGTGGTGCGTTGCTTGAGGATGGAACATTGTCACGGTGTTAAGACGCTGCAGCTCCAACGCCTTGTCTTCATTTTTGGAGAAGAAAATCAGTACGATCTATACTACCAAATGGAAATTTGGAAGCTCGTGGCTCTGATACCAAATGATAGGATTGCAAAAGGGGGGTTTGGAAAAGTGTGGAAGCGAACAAATGAACAAGGGAGACCCGTGGGGAGTGCTCTTCTTGATGGAATGGACTTAGCTCACCTTGCTAAGTGTGAAGAGAGGATTAACTTGAGGGACCAAGTTAATTGATGTACATTCACACTTTATCTGGATATGACTCACCAAGCTACGGTTTGGATATTTTCCACCAAAATAAGGGATAACAAAAAGAGAGTGAAAGAATTTCACAAACTAAATACAAGAGTTTTTGATTACAAGTTGATTGATTTTTTAATTACAAAGGAGTGCTATATATAGCCCATCTTGGACACTAGTTACAGTGCAAATAATAAAGTAGATGCTAAGAACCAATCGCCTAGGAAGAGGGAAGGTCATTAGCAAACCTAGGCAAATATTAACTTCTTAGAAGAAGGGGAATGAGAAAGAGAGAAGATTTATCACCTAGGGAGATGAAAAGAATCTAGAAAACAACAAGTGGAGTTTTAATGCATCTTGGAAGATGAATTAGAACATCTAGATCCTTCTATGGTGAGACAAGGATCTTCTAGGAAAATGTAAAACTCTTTTAGCAATTCCAAGGTATCTAAACAAGATAAGAAGAACAATTGGGCCTAAACTAATGGATCAACCGAATATGGACTTGAAACTTGGGTGACCTTTATATGTGGGCTTCCTCTTCTTCTCTAATTGGGCTTAGACCCTCCAATTTGATTAAATGTGTGGACTTATCTAAGTTCATGATTGTTAGGCCCTTCTCCAGGCTTTCAAAGAAGTGATTTCTTGCAAAATTAAACACACTAAACAAGTTAGCGAGCTTTTTTGCTCTAGCTCTTGTGATGACTTCTGGAGGCATATCACTTTCTGTACATAACAACCACTACTCCAGATTCATTTCATTGCACATTGGTAATTCTAGATTACGGGGTAAGAATTCTGCCCTAGAAAATTGCCAAGATTCTTCATTCTTTTCATATCTATATGCTGTTAATTGTTGTTCATTCAACGGAGTTAATACCCTAGCAATTTGCTCTTACATTTGTACCATATTGCGATCCCATTTCACCATGAGTTCCCGTAATCTCTTTCTTCTGTCATTCCAAAGTGTTTTCTTTTTGAACTTCCGATCTCGTGATCATCTCTTCTCCCAGAAAAAGAGCTCTTCTTATACCAAATTTATAGAAACCAAATATTTATTCTTGATTAGGACACTTCCTTCACTAAACTAGGCTTTCGAGTCCCTAATAACTCCCTACAAAATACTTTCATATCTCCCCCTTTCCAATTACAACAAGTCTTTATATAATAGACTTGAGTTATAACTACTCTCAACTAACTAATTTCTCTTTATTAATCTTCTAACCTATAAGTCTCTTTTTCTGTTTCACCATATTTCTTAATAAGCAAATCCATGCCCACAATAATAGCATCAAGATCTAATCAAGTGTCAAGGGATGAAGGATTTATAAAGATGCGAATAAACACATGTAAGGAAATACTTCAACTATGGTTTTGTATACATATTCAAAGTTTTCCTGTAAAAAAATGTATTGAACATCAATACATGTCTTTTGCAATAAATAAAATTATCCAATCCAAATAAGAAATATCGAAGAAGCATGATAACGGAATAAGGAATGTCGGTATATGCATATTCATGAGGTTAAAGTTAGCCTCATAAACACAAAGTTAATGTTCAGCCAATATACAGTCATATCACCAGATCCAATTAGATTTTATTGGAAGATGTAGAAAACTCTAGTTTGTAAGGAAGATAGAACACCTTCGAATCAAAGATCATGAAAATACAGAAGCTTAAACATGACTAAAACAATACAGAGATAGCTTAGAATGCGACTATCAACCGACAAGTTTTCATGGATACAGTCATTGAAGAGATTTAAAACACAAGCTTGGGGCAGAAGCGTTGATTTGAAACAATGGTTTGTCCACTTGATATAAGGTTTGGCCGTATTTATAGTGGAGCTAGCGATTAATTGCTACGGAAGACAAAGGCAGCCCTGTTTTTAGGTTCAAGCTTAAATCATTTTTTGGCTTTTTATATTTATCTTTTAAAAATAACTACAATTTCAATGCTGATAAAATTCATAATTAAATTACTTATTTCAAATAAAAAATACGAGAACTTTAAATAAAAAAAGATATTCTAAACTATTGTCTACAAATTGGAGTTTTGGGATCATCAATTTGACAAGGAAAATTTCTTGTGCTGAATACACTCACAAGTAAATTTCAGGCTCAACTAATCAACTAACCCTTTTTACTCAGAGATAACTGACAATCACCTCAGCCTGCACACAGGCACGCTTACCCGAGCCTTTGTAGTGAGGAAGGAGCCTTAGTTCCAACCTATAAATGAGACAGAGAGAGAGAGAGAGACCTATTTCAAGCAAACATGCAAAATAAAAGAGCCAGAATTCCATCCATAAAGGTTACAGCAACCTTTAATAAATCCAATTCCATTACCATAAATGTAAAGTGCGCATAAACATTATGTTTAACTCTCCAACAGATTCACCCATGATTACAAGAAGCAAAGCCGTTAGATGGCAATGGCAGAAAAAGTAACTCTTCTAAGAGAATCACTACCAGATAGAGTATTTCCAACGCAGTTCCAGCTTTCATTCAGTACAATCCGAACACCCTTCTGGGGATCATTTAATCTTTTCTGAGATCCATGAATTCTCGACGAATACCATCATGGTTTAAAACAACGATTTCAACCTTGTCCCCCTGTCAACCATGCATGATATGTTAAGTACTTGAATTAGAGCAACTTAATATAAAACAAACAAATTTCGGAGAAGAGAAACCCACAGTGTAGATATCCCTCTCAGTTGCGGATGCAAAAACAGTTTTCACAAGATCTACGGCTTCGGCTTCAGACAATGGAGTAACAGCATCCTGCACATCATATTTCATTGAAATTAAGCATATAAAGCGCATATCAAAAAAAGGGAAAAAAAAAAAACCTAATAAATAATCCGAGACTAGCCTTAGCAGGTAGTAAAAGAGGGCTAGGAGACTTTAATTGGTTGTCCAAGAAAGGCGTGATGAGTGTTGAACCAGATCCCTGGGAACTATATCCAACTCTCTCATAGGAACCAACAGCATCATATGTGAAGACACAACCCTTTCCTATAGTTATATAAGAATGCTCATTGTCAAGAGAACCATAAAACATTCATGACTAGATAGTCGTTTACCTTCATTATCAAGGCCACCTAAAACATTAAAAGCATAATATGGAAAGAAACGTTTGTAGTAAAGAGTGTTGGAGAGTAGTTGGGCCATTGCAGGACAGCTCATTTGCTTATTATGTTGATGCTGGTATGTCTGCACAACCAACAAAAAAATTAAGAAAAAAATTGAGATTGCATCTAGTATTGCCTGAAGCTCTCACTATCCAATACCAAAAACTTGCGTTCCACCAAAAGAAAATCATGACTTGATAAGCACCATAAGTGCCTGAGATTCATGTAGATGAAGGAAAATATGCAACCCATCTGGAGCTTCAACTAGATTAGATAAAAAAAACAGGGGTTGAGAAAGATAATAGAAACTTTTATTCAAAATACGGGCTGCAAAAGTCTATGCACTTCGTGGTTTAAATCTAAAGGCTCGGTGAAACCTATAAACCACATCTTCACTATACCTGAAGAGAACAATCAAGAAAAGGTGCTGATAAACAAGTAATTTTCTTCCTAAGAGCAGATAAGTGGCTAATATTAACATATAAAAACAAGATGACCTAAAAAAATACCGTTAGACATTAGGAGTTTTTATCAAGTTTTAAGCACATCCACTATACATTATTTCACAGTACACTTATTTTGTGCCTTCCACGTCTGCAGAGATCAAATGAAAATAGAAAATTTGCAACTTCCCACTCTCTGATAAAGATAGGCTTGGACATACATAATCAACATTTAACAATAATAAGAATAGTTCCCGTATAATCAATCCTCAAGTCATTAAGGACGTATTAAACCCAAAACTAATGTAGTAAAACAACATTAAATACACTTTAGTAAACCACTAGAGTCCGGAAATCTCTACATTCAATTTTGGAAAGAAATTCCTTCTGATTGGAAATGTTAGATAAAAGTTTATAAAGACTAACCAAGTGCCTTGCAGCTAAGTGCTTTTGCAAAGCTTTTACATCAGCTTGAAAACCAGAAGAGGCCATCACACACTTCTCTGCCCTGAAAAGTCAAGGAAAAAAATAAGGGTAACCAAGCATGGAGTGTGATGTAATAAGTGAATAGATGTTCACATTTAGCATGGTAAGTTAACTTTACATAAACCTATACCCAACATCAAAAGAATAAAAACCAGTTTGAACATAATGGAAGCATTTAAAGAGAGGTTTCTACAACAATCAAGCTCGAAAGCAGTCAACAAGGTGCCATATTGATCACGACTAATGACATGGATTCATGTTTCAGATTCACTTAAACTATCACGCCCATGATCCCTCAAGAATGAAGACATTTAAATTCCACAAAACAAGTTAAATACTTCAAACAACTGAATTAGGTGAAAAACTGTTTATGAAAGGCAAAAAAAGAGAAATTCATCGTTCTCATCAACAAATAAACAGCAGCAATTAGAACACGGGTCAAAACTCTATAAGTCATCCCCATGTTATGAAAAAACATTAAGATGATCTCGTAAAGGATGAAACAGATCAGCAAAAGCACAAGAAATGTTAGTTATGACCAAGTTCAGATAGCCAAGTAATCATAATAATACAGTTACAAATTACAAAATTAGTCTATCTCTTGCTATGGACTGACTAGTTATACTGTGAACCCAATCGCCCCGTACTAGTGGAATTCTAGCAACAAGAATTACCAATCTTATTATACAAATGGATTTTCAAAAAGAATCTGCTACTAATGCCCAGGCCAGCATAAAAAAAATTATGGCTCCCAATCAATCTAACACTGCGGAGACCAACAAACACTGTAAACATGACTCACTTTTATTAAATAAAAAGAACCCATTTCCTGGGGTATTATTACCATCACGATTAATATGCATCCCTCAATTCATTACCATAATTATATATTAGATAAAGTAAGAAATTCTGGATACAAAGCAATCATAAACTGTAAAATTAAAAACAAAAAACAAATAAGAGATCATACAAATTGCCAATTAAAAAAAAAAGACACAAAACAAAAGACAAGAGACCATACAGATTGCAAATCTTGGAGTACTCGCGCGTAAGGATGTTATAACCAGTGGACAATCGAGTATCAGCGGCGATAACACAGTAATCGGCACCAGCAATTGCAACACAGGACCTGTGAAACGGCCGATCATTTCTCACGGCGAAAAAAACGTCTCAATACATATTTTTAGTGAAAATGAAGCGAGAGGAAAGAAAAGATTACCCGCCATTGTTGTCGTAAGGGGACCAGTTGGAATGCTGCTTTGTCATGGCGATAAGGATAGGGAACTAGGGCAACAGGCTCAAAGGGAGAGAGTAAGTATGAGTTCTCCTGCTCGGCTGCTCCGTCTTTCCCCCTTTAAACAGATCTCAGGACTGTCTTTTGTATCAAGAAACCAAAACGGCGCCGTAACCACGCAACAAAAACAAAACATAACTGGTCCTCCTCGCGTGTAACTTATTTCAATTTATTACTCGTGTTTCAATTTTTTCATCAAATTCTTTATATTTTTTATTTTATTTTAAATGTTAGTTGTTTTAAAATAAGTCAAAAAAAAACTATTTAATGAAAATCAACTTATTTTAAAATAAGTTAAAATAAAATAAAATTCTTTATATTCATAAATTTTAAAATATGAAATCTTAAATAGTATAAAATGATGAATATAGTTTAATCTACTGAGTGTAAAATTAGAAGATTACTCCTAAAAACTGATATGGTGATAAACTTACGTGTCAAGACATAACACACTACAGTTGATATTCGCAAAAAAAAAAAATCAAAAAATTCAATTATGAAACAATGATAGGATGGATGTAAAGCATTGGTTAAACCATACAAGGCGACACGTCATCCAAAGTTTTCTCCTAAATCTAAACCATGAACAAGGTGCAAATTCAAAATGACAAAAGAGAGATCGAATCAGAAAATGCAAATGCCTGGTTATACCTACTCAATCATTAGCGGAGTTGGACATTGAAGAATCACCAACATCAGAAATCAATGTGGTGAAGCAGGGCAATCAAACTGACTTACTCGGTCCCCTCGGGGACGGCATACCTTTGTCCGTCTTTCTTTTCTTATCTTCCTCGTTCCTACTTGATTCTAAAGCTACTGCAAGAACCTGTAATTTAGAGATTGGAGAAGCATTTCAAAACAATGGTTATGCATTGCTTTCCATCTTAAACGAGGCCACAGCTCTTAACAAATGTAGTTTTATGCTAGTTATGAACTTGTGATTTCTTTTCCCCAAATCAGGAGTATGATACGATAAAATATCAGAGGAAAAGATTGTTGTAAATGGACACCTTCAGGTCATCACCAGCTTTTACTTTTCCAAAAACATTTCCACCAAAAACATGCCCGTTATTGTCGGCATCCAGCAAAGTAACAGCCATCCCATGTTTCCAGCACATTAATCCTCTATCTTCATGAGGCTCCCAATACCCAGATAAAGACAGTATGTTAAATGCACCCTGTAAAATACACCCAAACAAAAAAAAAAGATTGTTCAAATTAGAATCCCAAATAACCAAAATGTCTTCACATTAAACGTTTAGGCAAAACCTTGAAATAGAACCGCATGGATTGTCACTCAACAAAGTTGGTGCTTAATTATAATGGCATGGATTAGACATCATCCCTTAGCTAATTCTATGTATTTAATGACTTACTAAGTCCAACAAATTAGTGGACCCGGACTGTGTTGGTTAACCTATGAGATTATAAATAAAACCTAATTGATTTTTGATGGTTAATAGAAATAATAGTCTCTTAACAAATAATCAATCTTTTCTTTTCTTTAAACAGAGATTTCTTATCGTCAAGAAATTATACTACAACCATGGTCAAGAGAGAGAAATTGAGATAGTAAATTATACCCTAAACCCTATTGTTTGTTTACTGTGTAGAGATACTAAATTTACAACGGTCAAAGGTAATGGATTCAACTATGTTTTCTAGATCTAATTAAAACGAGTGATTATTGTACAATTCTAAGATTTGAACTCGTTATGTGTTGTGCATAATAGTTACTGTTTTCATTTGCATGATGACTTACAAATATTACAGTTTACATGGATGATGACTACTACTGTTTCATTGAACTTGTTCAATTACGGCTACGATCCTTCAAGAGTTTGTGGGCAAAGAAGAAGCCTGTAGTCCAATGTTTTACTTTAGCTGCAGGTGATGATACTTTACCACTGACAAAATCCAGATTCATCCTCAGAATAGCACTGGATTGTTAAAGGCACAAGCATAATCAGAGTTTCATGCTTGAGACACAAAAACTAATCAATTTCCTTATCCACACCAAGCCTAGTTTAGGAGATACCATTTTCATGCTCGAAACACAATAATTCAATTGCCAAAGTTAGTCTAAGGAGAAAGCAACGTCTTGATAAGACTTTCTCACAGGGTGAATTCTCTTATATAATACAAACATTTTTTTTCCTGTCACAAAAACAAATTGTGGTTTAGAACTCGCTATGTCTTATTCAGGTCTATTTCTCCTACAGATTTGATGTCCTATTCACTACTATATTCACAGGGCACAGGAGCTACGAAGATGAAAAAAACGTCAAGAATTATCAAAAGCATTTTTTTTTTTTGTGAAGAGTGATTAATATTATACCTTATGCAAAGTATAGGGACAATCAGTACGCAAATGAAGCACGACTTCAGAAATAAGTCCAGCGGCAGATAGGATAAAAATGGTTCGAGGTCCTTGACGAGCAATTGATAAAATCTTTTCATTAATATCCTAGCAACCAAAGAAAACCATAGGGTGTAAAGAAATTTTGAACTCATATGGTACTTCCATAGAATGCAGCAGATATATGTGTTTGTACTAAGAAAAGCCTCTCGATAATCTCATGTGCTTATACAAAGATAAGCGAAGATGATTTTTATAAATACGTTACTAATGCAACATTTGGAAAGTTAAATATAATATTTAATCGTAAAAGACAAAATTTTCAACAAACCATGATATGAATTTCAATGATGAATTCCAAACAATATTGAAAATTGATTGACATCAAAATCTGATTTAAAGTTGAAAAGTTTAAATCTGAAACTCACTTTGAATAATTTGTTTCCACAAAAACCTGACCGTTTAACTTTATAACATTCAAACTTCAGTAGGAGACTTTATAAAATATAAGTTGAGAAGAAAACAAATTAAAAAAATCTGAGGTGACAAAATGACCAAATGAAGGCAATCTATTGATTTACCATTCCTTTTGCTTCCGGTAATTAAACATACCTCACCAGCGTAGACATCAATCATAAGGGGAATTAAACTTGTACCCATAGAAGACACATTCGAATCACCTACATGCAATGATAAATTTACCAGTGGATTAAAAAACTCTGAAGTTCTAAGAGATATTAAGTAAATAATAATAGACTAATAAGCAGATAATACCGTGTGCTCAGTGCACAACAATTTTATTAAACTGCACTTTTTCCTTCTATTGAAAAAAAAATTCATGGAGAAAATTGCTCCACTAGTACAGAAAATGGAAACAATAAACTTAGTTGATGCAAGGTCAATTATGTTTTGTTGTTGAAGCTTTCATTTGCAACAACATAATTAACTTGCAGATATGATAAGATAGGCATTTCCAAAATGATCATGTTTTGTTACGAGCTCACATTTTAAAACGTTGATAATCAATTTGAACTATAATTCAGGAGCAGTAAGTACCACTTTATTGACCAGGAAAAAGTAAAAAGATATTAAAAATTCTTTCTTTTGACTTGAAACTATTGTGATTTTTCCTTCAGTGTAATAAAGCAACTCTTAAGATGAGAATTTTCTTTTCATACATTTTCCCTCAGTGTAATCTTTTTTCTAGAAACAAAAAGATACCCGTTTTTATTATTGTAATTAACTAGCAATTATGACATCTTTATTATCATAAGCTCCGTCCAAGTCTGTTGATTGTAACAGAATATAACAGTATTATGATAGAATCTTCTTTTATTCAACAAAACTTAGTATATCATAAAATAAAATTATAGAAACCTCGAAGGAGAACGTCTGCAAGCATCATGACTTTCCCTGCTCTTCTTACCTCTTAATACCCCTGTTTTTGCAACAGCAAAACCTTAACTAACTTCCTTTCCAAAATCCCTAGACACTACATAAAATTTACTAATCTATTAGAATATTCTCCCCACATCACGAACACGGCCCTCTCCCCTCACTTCCCTTCATTCTTCCTCCTCAGAAGGAAGAAGGAATAAATAATCCTCTAAGGAGGCCTATCATGTAACTATGCTGAATTTGAATGTCTTTCAATTCAAGAGAGTCCTTCCATATTGTTTCAAATTTTTCAAGAGAGTCATTACATGTTCCAAATCTAGGCGTTGATTTTTTTTAAAAAAAAATTCACTACGTATTCCACTTTTATAAATTATATCAATCAATAATCATAAATAAAAAACTTGGCATAATATTTCAATCTGCATGATTTCAATAGTTTGAACTCTAAAGCATTAAAACAGACAATTTACCGTTGCATACCCCTCAAGAAGCTGCCTGTTGGTAGAACTGATGAAATTGGTAACGGAGACAATGGGTAGTTACGAAGTCTCTCAGGTCGTGACTTTCTTGGTTTAGCCGTTTGAGCAGATTCCGTTTGGTTGCTTTTGATGAAACTG
Source organism: Begonia loranthoides (assembly GCA_022433065.1). Taxonomy (NCBI): domain Eukaryota; kingdom Viridiplantae; phylum Streptophyta; class Magnoliopsida; order Cucurbitales; family Begoniaceae; genus Begonia; species Begonia loranthoides. The sequence goes on from CM039469.1 coordinate 2,762,891, forward strand.
CTTGTGGGTGAAAATGATGAAATTGGCATAGGAGACAATGGGGAATTATAATGACTGTCACGTCCTGAATTTCTTGGTTGAGCCATTGCAGTCGACCCCCCTTGGTTACCTGATGAAATTGATGAAATTGGCCACGGAGACGTTGGGGAATTATAGTGGCTCTCAGGACCTGAATTTCTTGGTTGATCCTTTTCAGCCTCACTCACGGTCAATGGTGAAACTGATGAAATTGGCAATGGAGACAGTTGGGAATTAGGAACCCCCTCAGGCGCAGAATTTATTGGACGAGCCCTTTCTACTGAACTCACTGGCGATGGTGAGACAGCCAACATGGAGCTATCAACCTGACTAAGGTTTTCCAATCTCGGTGCCACATGAGAGGCTGGTGGATCTTCTTCTATGGAATCCATTGGGAATCTATTTTTATCAAAAAGACCTGCAACAAAAAATTAACAGAACCACAAGATTTGCAACACCAAATAAACAGACTCAGAAGAGCTGAGCAGTAAAATCTAAAAAGAGCTCCTAACCAGATTTTTTTTAGAATAAACAAAAGCTAATGCAAACGCGAGTAGAACTCTATTCATTTCAAAAAACACACTCCCAAACATATAAAATATTCCAAGAAAATCTCCAAGGCTTCTGATCAAAAACCATAAAACAATCCATGAAACACCACAACTCAATCTTCTTTTATCAAGGAAAAAAAATGAATCAAAACAAAAACAAAGAAGTTCTAAGCCAGATTTTGACAGTGCATACTACATTCTAGAGAAAAAAAAAAGCAAAAATTCCAAGAAATTCAAGAAAACTCTTGGTTCAAAACAAAATGAGCATAAAATTGAAGAATTGAAAAACAAATACTCAAGGATGACGACCTCGAGCCGAGGTAGCCACAGAACTTCAACAAGGTAGAACTGCTGCCACTAATGGAGTTGTAAGTCGGAGAAATCTCAAACACTGAGAGAAACGCTGAACCTTAAGCGAGAATAGAACGAAGAAGGAAAGAGGGAAACGGTTGAAGAGAGAGAAAACGGTTTTTATTTTTACCCAAGCGCCCCTCGAATGTTACTAAGAAAAATTCTCACGCATGAGTGGATCTATATATGATAAAAAAAAAATTAACAAAATAACTATTGTACTATTATATCAATGACAAGTCAACTACTGAACAATTTTTGTTAAACAACTTAAACACTGAACTATAAAACATAGACGGAGAAAACATTGAGATTAAGTTTTTCGTTAAAAAACGTTGACGTTCTTCCGTTACGGAACATTATCTTTCTTGTAGCGGAAAGCGAGTCCATGATATAGGACTTAAGAAAGACGACTTTTTGCAAATGAAATATGACTTTCCTCTCGTGAAAAAACACAGGCAAGTTGTGATTCTTACATAAACAATAAAATAATTCTAAATCATCTGATATCTAAAACATACATATTCTTTTACAAAAATCTTCTAAATTATAAAACAAAAAAAAAATTTAAATCAATTCATACAATATTTTTTCAAATTCATTCTCCATGATATTAATTATTTTTCACTAAATGTTTCTTAAATTAAGAGTTTTTGCCCTTTTTTCATGAGTATTAACTCTTTTTCACTGTTAGTTCTTCGAAAAGATATGTTCGAGTTATTTTCCTCATATTAACAGCGATGTTTGCATCGTTCATTTTCCATAGTTGAGTGTTGTATTTATTAGAAAAAATTATTTAGTGGTTAACTTGTCATTAACATATGAGTGACAAGTAATCGTTATATTAGAATGTAGGTATAATATCACTCGTTATTTTATTTATATGTAATCTATCACAATTATTCTAATAATGGATATACAAAATATGTAAATGTAGAATTGAGAGCGTAAAATTTCATTTGACATGTAACATATTTGGCACGTGCATGATGCAAGACAGGATTGTGACTCTAACCTATAAGTCCGTAATTTTTTAATTTTGAGGATTTTTTTAATAATTTATTTATCTATTATTTTCATATTTAATTTTATTTATTTTAATTTATTAGATAAACTTTATATTTTTTATAGAATATTTACTGTATCTTATTAAAGATTTTAAATCATGATCTAAATTATATTTAAAGAGTAGTAGAAAACATTAATTAGAAATTTTTATAGATTTTAATATTGAATTTTTCTATTTTCCTAAAAATTATTTATTTAGTTATTTTTTTTTAATTTTTTATTTAGATTACGAATCAAAACTTCCAGAACACCGTTGCATATCTTCACTTCTATAACTCCATCGGTATCATTTTTTTATAGGAGTGTTATGTTTATTTTTTAATTTTACTCTAAATTTAAATCACTAATTAATTAATATAATAGTTAAAATAAATTATAAACAATATATTAATTATACTACAAAAAAAAAAGAGAAATAAATAATAAGAGTAATGATTCATGTTTATACTCTTTTTTTGTATATTAATTTAATATTTTTATGTGTAAATATAATATTGCTAAAAATTTAAAATATAGTTTTGTTTCATTTCAATATTTTTTTTTATCCTAAACTTATTATCCATTTTTACATGATTTTCTAGATGAAAATATGTTAATAATTCTATATATAAAAAAGTAATAATTTTCTATTACTATTTTTGTTTGTAAGTTTAACTATTTTTTATCTACAAATTTAGATAATGTTGAATTTCTCTTCTAATTTTAAACTCTAATTTCATTTTATAATATAACGTTTATTAGTCAGGTTAATAATTAAAATATAACATTAATTATATTAATTAATAATCAACTTTTAAGATTGATTAGATTATAAGATTAAAAAGAAAGGTATCATTATTTAAAGAAAACTTAACAAAATAAGTCTTTGACTTTGAGACTAACAACAAGCCAATAAATTTTACATACAATTAAAACATCGAACTATAAAAAAAGAATGATATAAAATTTGCAGTTATATTTTCCATCAATATGGACGTTTCTCAATACTAAACGATATTGTCTCTTAACATCAATGGACGTTCCTAGCATCCACGGATGTCCTTTAATGCTAAACGATGTCAGTGTTGTGAGTTGAGGGACGTCTGTTGTTGGTTGAGGGATGTCCGTCTAAAGTTAAGGGACGTCATTGTGGGACGAGTGACATCAATTGTAAGTGGAGGGAGTCCATCCTGATAGAGGGACGTTCTTCCCTCAATCCAACGGGAATAATTATTTGTCCGTCATCACCCCTTCTCCCATCCTAGATGTCCATTTTTATTGGATGACGTTCATCTCTTCATCCAATGTCCAACAAGGACATTCCTCGTCTCTAAGATGGCCCTAAGGACCTTTCACTACGTGGATCAGCCTTGGACGTTTTTGATTGTTAAAGGACGTCCGTTATTGATCATTGGACGTCTCCATTGGACGATCGTTGACGTTAATGTGAATGTAGCATTTGCATCGGCATTTTTTGGTGATTGCGAGGTTTGCGTCATTCTTTTTTCACAGTCTGATGTTTTAGTCGTTACGAAATTTCTTCAAAATTTAACGTTTTGATGATTCTGAAGTGCATGGTTTGTTTTATTATTTTTCCTTATTTATAAGGTTATCATTTTTATTAAAATGCTTTTAATAAATGCAGCATATATATAGGAGATGGAAATTGTATGATGTAATTTTATTGGGTTGGAAGAGGGAAAATGTAAAGCACTAAAGAGGATGAGATGAGAGACAGCAGAAAGACGAACAAGAGAGAGGAAGAGCACGAAGCGAGGAGAGAGAAAGAGAGAAACAGGAGTGGAAATGTCAGGGAAACTGAAGAGAGGTTAGAAAAGAAGAGACTGCACAAAATCCATTCATTCATTCCTTTTCTTCCGCTGCAAATCAAGCCTTCTCTCTGCAATGAATCCCAGCAAAATAGAAGATGATCTCTTCATTACCCACAACAACCACCACCCCCGCCGGCGGGATGATTTCTGTCCACTTCCGCGGCGAATCGTCGAATCTCAGCCGTCCGTTCCACCTTCCCTCCCTCACCTTCCTCTACGATCAGGCCCTTCTTTCTCTATTCCCGAAATCGTTCTCTTCCCCACCTCCTCCGTCTCTTCCCCCAGCCACTCCTCTTCCGAATCCCCAACTCACCCTACTCGCTCGACTCAACTCACCCCCATCCCCTCCTCCCAAATTCTCCACCACCCGCCTCTCTATATCTCCCCAGATCCTCACATCTCCTCCCAGTTCTACACTTTCAATCCCGAGTCCCATGCTCTCATGATTCGCTGCATTCTCGAGCATCGCCTGGCCTCACCGGATGAAATACGAGCCGCCACACCGCGCCCAGTCCTCAAATCGTGGCGGGTAGTCTGGAAGGACCGAAACGAGGACACCGCGTTTCTCACTGCGTGGAAGCGAATCCAAGACAAACTCACTGCGACGGTAGATGAAAATGGTAATGAATTTCTCTGCTTCAAGAACAATTCTCAGCAATTTGTTTCCCATATTAACCTCTGGCAGGAAATTGTTATGAGTTTCCATGGTGATACTGACTTGAAACACTTAGGTGTGAAAGAAACCATAGATAGAATTAAACAAGTTTGGACTGTAGGTGCTAAATTTTATGGCATCCCCGAAAGTTACATCAGGGTTTGTGTTGCTGCCTGCCCTGTGTGCAATTCGGCTTCCTCTACCCCTGGATCCAGGAGTAAGAGACGAAGGTTTGAGTACACTGAAAGCTTTGAATTGCCTGCTAAAGAAGTGCCTCATAGACTTCAACAATTAGCTGCACAGCATAAGGTTGTTCTTTGTATAAGGCAAAAGTATATCAGATATAAACCTTTCATGGCTGAAGTTAAGGATTACGCTTGTCATAGAGCGGGAGAGCCTGCTTCAAAGAAGTCGAAAATTTTAAAAAGAGAACCATATGCTTCAAAACGATGTGGGTGTGGATTCCGAATCAGGGCTATAGTACCCATATCAAATTACAATGAAAAGGACAAGACGTTTGTCTATCGCGATGAAGGAATGGCAGTGTTTAAGCTGTATGCAGTTCATTCGGGGCATGAACCAGGACCATTAGACGGTAATGCTCGGATTATGCATCGTGTCATTGGGCACAAAGGTGGTTTATTGATGGATCAGGAGACCTTATATGGAGTGAGTGAGGAACTTGAAAGTGATGGATTTGGGTTGATTGGGAAGGATGAAGGGCACTTGCAGCTCTCAGTCTTCCAGCAGGTGCAGGAATTGAGAAATGAAGTAGGCATGTTAGAAGAAAAACTCTCTAAGATTCCCAGCGAGCTATTCGGTTCAGTATCTCAAGATTTATTTGATATATTGAGCAGAATTAGAAGTATTGGGTCAGAACAATTGAAACCGATCGGTTTGCTTTCTCAAAAGCCACAATCTGATGATATGTTGATCGGCGAGACCGATTTGGATCATTGGAGCAGTCACCACCAAGAGGGTATATACCGGGATTGTAAAGACACGGAATTAATTGAGCACGACGAAGATAGCTTTGGCCCAACACTCGGGGATGTTGTTCCTTGGGAGCAAATGAGGACAGACTGCAGGAATAAGAAGGATTCGACAGATGAGCCTTGTAAGACCGAAAGATGGTTAAAATGTAGCGATTTCAACAAAAAGAGCATTCTTCACTGCGAGGATACTAAATTAACGAAGCCCTTAAGACATGATGAAAGCTTAGTCGCTGAAGTTGGTTTAGTTGGGATACAAATAGATAGTTTTTATCAGGAGAGTTCTAAATGGTATGATTCTCCTTGTGGATTAGATTCAAGTACAGACTGTGGAGATAGTGAATTTAGGCACGGGGAGATCATGCTAAGTCCTTAAGATCGAGGAAAATTCTCGCTAACTTAGTAATGACTCTCTCACGAGCTTCAAGAACGATTGTGCGATATGTATACTGCAGATTGGAGCCTCTAACACGGGTCAGTTATCTTTGATCCTTGTGTTTCTGTAAACTATGGCTAATGGCTTCTTTACACTCACCTTGTTCATCACTATATATATTCTTTTGCCATCAGAAATTTTAAGTTAATAATGCTTCTTCTATTGCATGCTGGCCTGCTGTCATTTTATATTCGTTGGTTCTTCGAAATTGTGGTAAAAGGATGATGAAATTGTTCTGATGATTTGTACAGTTTCTATCTGCACCTCTTTGCTTGCTCTATTGCCTGGAACAGTTGAGTATGGCTATATTATGTGCTTTTGAAGTGTTGATGTGATATAACTTACTGAGATTAGTCATTGCTTTTGAATTTCGGAGAATGCCCTGGATTGGTTCTTAAGTTCGGCACGAAGTTGAAATCATATAAACCATTGGAAGCCATAGCCAGAGATTGGCGAGGACGTATAAGTTTCGATTATTTGTAGACTCGGCTGTGAAGAATGAGCAGATTTGATAGTCTAACGTTCTACCTTTAGAACTTGTACTCATGCACCTTCTACCTATGGTTGTTTTGAGCGGGGCAACCTTGATGAGTGCTACTTTTCAAAATACTCCATTAGTATTTGGTCATCTTCTTCTAGCTAGGATAGATAATAGGTGAGAACCTTAGTAAGTGCTACTTTTAAAAAGCAAAAAAAGGATATAAATATTTGAGGGCAAGAAGAAAACGAAGAGTTTCAATGTGATTATCGCTTGTGGCAGCAATAATCGTAGTCTCCGCTCTCTGAGTCTTTTGCTTCTGTGGCGAACAATGTAGTTTGTATAATATAGGAGATGCACGCGAGGTTTAACTTGTGTCTTGTTTGACGAAATTGTTCACTAATGATTAATGAACCCAAAGTGTTAGCCTTACAAATCGAGGCATCGAGATGTTTTGGTTGTGATGAGCAAGTCAACCTACATGAGTGCTACTTTCCAAAAAACAAAAATGCGTTAATTAGTGTTAGTTTTCATTAATATCTGATCATCTGTAGTGGAGTAGATAACTAAGATGAGTCGATTTGAAACAATAATGGTTATTTTTGGACTATAATTGTGTTTAACTCAGGTAAATATTAGAAAACTAGCACGTGACAAGCTTGTGATTAACTAATTATTTGGATTAAAGACCTGTTTACAACTATTGGTTCCTCGATTATGGATGATCCCCCCCGAACCCAAAATACCCCTCCTTTATGCCACTTATTACATCTCTTGACTTTGTTTATTTTCAGTGTTGGTGGGGCTTCTCGTCATTTCGTTCTCTGTATTAGAGTAAAATTGAAGCCCATCCCGATCCCGATCTGAAACTCCCTCTCCCTCTCCCTCTCCCTCTCCCTTGTCTGCAACAGTGAGCAAGATCCAGCGAGTCAGCGAGTCAACTCGCCGCAATTGGTTGGAGCAGGTAAAGGTTTGTGCGGAAACCTCATCCGAAAACCCTAGCCTCTTCTTTCTACTTCCTAGATCTTGATTCAGTAAGTTCCGGATCAGCTCCATCCGGTGGGAATGGCTTCTTCGGAAGCCGCTTCCCGTCTCAGCCTGGTTCTTGCACCAACTCTGGAGAGAATCATCAAGAACGCTTCTTGGCGGAAGCATTCCAAGCTCGCGCACCAATGCAAATCCGTTCTCGAACTAATCACTTCTTCTCAGACACAGCCTTCCCCGTCTTCTCCTCCTTCTGATTCCGAACCCGACGCCTTACTTCCTGGCCCGCTTACCGATGGCGGTCCCAATGAGTATTCGCTGTCTGAGTCTGAATCCATTCTTAGCCCTTTGATCAATGCTTCAGCTTCAGGTGTTCTTAAGATTGCTGATCCGGCAGTTGATTGTATCCAGAAGTTGATCTCTCATGGTTATTTACGCGGAGAAGCCGATCCTAGCGGTGGCACTGAGGCAAAGCTGCTTGCTAAGTTGATCGAAGCAGTGTGTAAAAGCCATGATTTAGGTGACGAAATCGAACTTTTGGTTTTAAAGACCCTGTTATCTGCGGTCACCTCAATTTCACTGCGGATTCATGGGGATTGTTTGTTGCAGATTGTAAGAACTTGTTATGATATCTATTTAGATAGTAAGAACGTGGTTAATCAGACAACTGCGAAGGCATCATTGATTCAGATGCTTGTGATTGTGTTTCGGAGAATGGAGGCTGACTCATCTACTGTACCGATTCAGCCAATTGTGGTTGCAGAACTGATGGAGCCTATTGAGAAAACGGATGCAGATGCGTCTATGTCGCAGTTTGTGCAAGGTTTTATTACAAAAGTTATGCAGGACATTGATGGGGTTTTAAATCCAGGAACGCCAGGGAAAATTTCGTTAGGTGTGCACGATGGTGCATTTGAGACTACTACTGTGGAGACAACAAACCCAGCAGACTTGTTGGATTCAACAGATAAGGATATGTTGGACGCAAAGTATTGGGAGATTAGTATGTATAAAACAGCATTGGAAGGGAGGAAAGGGGAGTTGGCAGATGGGGAGAGCGAAAGGGATGATGATTTGGAAGTTCAAATTGGTAATAAGCTGCGAAGGGATGCATTTCTGGTGTTCAGAGCACTTTGTAAGTTGTCCATGAAGACACCACCGAAGGAGGCAATGGGGGATCCTCAGTTGATGAAGGGGAAGATTGTCGCACTGGAATTGTTGAAGATTTTGTTGGAAAATGCTGGTGCTGTGTTTAGAACGAGTGAAAGGTCTATCTATATCTAATAGAGAAAGATTTTACCATTTATCTGTCTTTTGATCTAATCTTAGCTTTGCTATGCTGGATAATTATCAGAATTAGCTTGTTTGGGATGTTTGAGTTCTTTGAGCATTATCTAGATAGTTGACACTAGTTTCCTTCGAGACTAGGTTGAAAATTTCTGTTTATTAACGTGCCCGGAATGTCTTTTGTGACTTGAAGTTTTTTTTCCATCCCTGAGATTGTACAAAGTATATAATGATTTCATTTAATTATGCTTTAGTTGGCCGTAAATTTTTTTTACTGGCTTGTCTCTCTTAATTGCCCTTATTTTCTTTCCTAATTTGTAAAGGACATGTTCATTAAGCTGTTCGTATGTTCATTTAGCTAAAACTGTAGCGCATTTGCGACTACTTTTCTAGCTAGGATATTGCTTTACTGCTAATAGTTAGTGATGACTACGACTAATAAGTAGTTGTGTTAATAGATATCCCACTAACAGAAATTTAGTTTCTTGAAGTTCTATCGTATCTATAAAAGTTGTAAAATTCCTTCTGTGGAGACAAACTCGATAAAGTAAAAATTTTATCTTAGGTTTTTCTTTAGCCATCCCTTCATTGCGTGAATTAGTGTGTAGTGAGGAACAGCTGTGATTCATTGATGAATGCAGATGTGTGATCCTTTTTTTTCCTTCGGTGATAATGTGTGAACTTTTGAAGGGTAAATAAGTGGCATTTTGGTTTCTCAATTTTCACTAGCATTGACCTTATGTGCTCTCTTTCCTTTTTGATATCCTTCACGTAATTGATTTTAGTTTCTAAGATGTGTTATAATGAAACAGGTTCTTGGGTGCCATTAAGCAGTACCTTTGTCTTTCATTATTGAAGAACAGTGCTTCAACTCTTATGATCATTTTCCAGTTATCTTGTTCAATTTTCATTAGTCTGGTATCGAGATTTAGAGCTGGTTTGAAAGCAGAGATTGGAGTATTTTTCCCCATGATTGTTCTGAGAGTTTTGGAAAATGTTGCTCAACCTAATTTTCAACAGAAGATGATAGTGCTTCGATTTCTCGAGAAACTCTGTGTTGATTCCCAGATCTTTGTGGATATATTTATTAATTATGATTGTGACGTCAATTCATCAAACATATTTGAAAGGTAGGTACCCCTGAAGATTTTATTTTGAGGTATATGTGGATGGTAGAAGAAGATTTTCAATCCAGTTTTACATGTGATCTTTAATTACATTTTTGTTGTATTGTCCTTAATTTCCAGAATGGTCAATGGACTTCTTAAAACTGCTCAAGGTGTCCCACCTGGTGTAGTTACTTCAATGTTACCTCCGCAAGAGGTAACCATGAAACTTGAAGCTATGAAGTGCTTAGTTGCTATCTTGAAATCAATGGGTGAATGGATGAACAATCAGCTGCGCATTCCTGATGCTCATGCTACTAAGAAAGTTGAAATGACTTACAACAGTCTTGAACCTAGTAATCTTCCTATAGCAAATGGAAATGGTGATGAGGCTGTTGAGTTGGACACTAATACTGAAGTTTCCAGTGAGGCTTCAGATGTTTCAACAATTGAAAAACGTAGGGCATATAAGTTGGAACTCCAGGTAAGCAAACATACAAGTTTGGAATACAAATTAATCTCTCTTTTGCTAGTAGCCTTCATGGGACCTAATCTATATTTTGTGGCAGGAAGGTATATCACTTTTCAATCGGAAACCTAAAAAAGGAATTGAATTCCTTATTAATGCGAATAAGGTTGGAAACAGTCCCGAGGAGATTGCAACCTTTCTTAAAAATGCATCTGATTTAAATAAGTCCCTGATTGGTGATTACCTAGGAGAAAGGGAAGAGTTGCCGCTGAAAGTAATGCATGCATACGTAGACTCCTTTGATTTTCAAGAGATGGAATTTGATGAGGCAATAAGGGCATTTCTACTAGGCTTTAGGTTACCTGGTGAGGCACAAAAGATTGATCGGATTATGGAAAAGTTCGCTGAACGTTATTGCAAATGTAATCCGAAGGCTTTTACTAGTGCTGACACGGCCTATGTCCTTGGATATTCTGTTATTCTGCTAAATACTGATGCTCATAATCCTATGGTGAAGAACAAGGTTTATCCTTATTCTATGTAACAATTTATTTACTTGTAAAAGCAATGTGGATGGATTCTCCAATTTATTTGGCTGTTGAATGTGCAGATGTCGGCAGATGATTTCATTAGGAACAATCGGGGTATAGATGATGGAAAAGATTTGCCTGAAGAGTATTTGAGGTCCCTGTTTGAAAGAATATCAAGAAGTGAAATTAAAATGAAGGAAGATGATTTGTCTCAGCAACAGAAACAGTCTTTGAATTCAAACAGACTTTTAGGGTTGGATAGTATTTTGAATATTGTGATTCGTAACCGGGGAGAAGACAAGTATATGGAAACCAGCGATGATTATATCAGGCACATGCAAGAGCAATTTAAGGAAAAAGCTCGCAAATCTGAGTAAAGAGTCCTTAATTTACTTTTTTTTTTTGCAATTTTCACATCTCATATATATTTTTACCTACTTCGAATTTTCCTGGTTTGAAACACAATAATTTCCATTTCTTTTTAATATGTTGGTATCTTGGCCTTTTACAGGTCAGTTTATTATGCGGCAACAGATGTAGTGATTCTTAGGTTCATGATTGAAGTTTGTTGGGCTCCTATGCTGGCCGCCTTCAGTGTTCCACTTGACCGAAGTGATGATGAAGTAGTTATTGCTTTATGCCTAGAAGGATTTCGATGTGCTATCCATGTAACTGCAGTGATGTCCATGAAAACTCACAGAGATGCTTTTATGACTTCCCTGGCAAAGTTTACTTCCCTTCACTCTCCTGCTGATATCAAGCAAAAAAACATAGATGCAATTAAGGTATGTGTCTTTTATCAGCAGCAATGTGGAAATAACCTCGTGGGCATGAAAAATGTATATTCTTCCTAATTAAAGCTTTGAAGGTTTTTAATAGTTTTCCTTGTAATTTTATAATTGTATTTATGGTATTTAGTGAGGTAAGTTTCTAAGGGATCTATGTTTTAATTGATATATGTTCATCTTTCTTTGGCTAAGTTTTTCAAATCTACTTTGGAAAAACTCGTCCTATAAAGGCAAAAAGAAAAAACTGGCATCAAGAAAATTTTTTGTAGGATATGCCGAATATTAATTTTTGGTTTATTGCACGATTTTCTCTTTTGAAGTGCATCATTTGATTTATGGCTAGGCCTTGTTAAATATTTGTGTTTACAGACTAAAATATAGGAAAAAGAGTTTAGATAAATTATCATCCAGTGGTGAGGTCTGGCTTGTCCTTCCATTATTGTGACTTCATCAAGCCCCTGGGATACATGCTTTCTGACATTTCTTATTTGATTCACTTGATGAGAATTAACATGAGAATCAAAGCGAGTATAACTCTCACCCTTAATATTTAAATACAACCTACAGCTGCTAGAAATTTGAGTATTTAGCTTTGAACGCAAATCTGACATCATATATGGTGCCTACACTCTTATTAGGCAATAGTTACAATTGCAGATGAAGATGGGAATTATTTACAAGAAGCCTGGGAGCATATTTTGACATGTGTTTCTCGGTTTGAGCATCTACATCTATTGGGTGAGGGTGCTCCCCCAGATGCTACTTTCTTTGCTTCTACCAGGAATGAATCAGAGAAATCAAAACAATCAAAGTCAGCTATCCTCCCTGTTTTAAAGAAGAAGGGACCTGGGAGAATTCAATATGCTGCTGCTGCTATAATGAGGGGTTCATATGACAGTGCTGGTATTAGCGGGAATGTTTCTGGCGTGACATCTGAGCAGATGAACAATTTAGTTTCTAATTTGAACATGTTAGAACAAGTTGGAAGTTCTGAAATGAATCGCATTTTCACAAGGAGTCAGAAGTTGAATAGCGAGGCAATAATAGACTTTGTGAAAGCACTTTGCAAAGTCTCTTTTGAGGAATTGCGATCCCCATCTGATCCCCGTGTTTTCAGCCTCACTAAGATTGTTGAGATTGCGTATGATCATTGATCACTCTTGCTTATTTTGTTTTAGGTGTAAATATTTTAATTTCTCTCTTTAATATAAAGAATTTTTTTTATGGTTTCAGGCACTATAACATGAATCGGATCCGGCTTGTGTGGTCTAGCATCTGGCATGTGCTCTCTGATTTCTTCGTGACCATTGGCTGCTCAGAGAACCTTTCCATTGCAATATTTGCAATGGATTCTTTACGACAGTTATCTATGAAATTCTTAGACCGAGAAGAGTTGACTAATTATAATTTTCAGAATGAATTTATGAAGCCTTTTGTGATTGTAATGCGTAAGAGCGGTGCTGTTGAGATTAGAGAATTGATCATTAGATGTGTCTCCCAGATGGTTTTATCTCGCGTCACTAATGTGAAATCTGGATGGAAGAGCATGTTCATGGTATTAATATTTAAATTATTTTATAGAGATTGTTTAGTTTATCTGGTCATTAGTACCGATCTTTTAGTTGGTTTAGTTATTTGTTTACTTGATTTTGCTAATTGTTGCTACTGCTATGTGGGAACATTAATCAGGTCTTCACAACAGCAGCTTATGATGACCACAAAAATATTGTTCTTCTGGCTTTTGAAATCATTGAGAAGATAATACGAGATTATTTCCCATACATTACAGAAACAGAAACAACAACTTTTACAGATTGTGTTAATTGCTTAATTGCATTCACCAATAGTAGGTTCAACAAAGACATTAGCCTTAGTGCCATTGCCTTTCTTCGGTTCTGTGCTACAAAACTTGCAGAAGGAGATCTGGGCTCCCCGGCCAAGCATAAGGACAAAGAATATTATGAAAAAGTTCTCCCTTCACCACGAAAAGGGAAGGATGGAAGGCTTGATAATGTTGAGACAAGTGAGAAAGTCGATCACCTTTATTTTTGGTTCCCGCTGTTGGCAGGTAATTAAACTTTTAAGTTGGTTCTTAAGAGATTTAAGAGTTAAAAAAGGGTTTGCTAGTTTGCTGCTCTAGATTCCTATGTGAAAGCATAAGCTTTATGATTGGTTCTTAATGAGATTTAAGAGTTAAAAAAGGGTTTGCTAGTTTGCTGCTAGCTTCCTATGTGAAAGGATAAGCCTTGTAATCTCAAGTTTTCGTGTATTGTTTTTGCAGGGTTGTCAGAACTTAGTTTTGATCCTAGGCCTGAAATCCGTAAAAGTGCCTTGCAAGTGTTGTTTGATACTTTACGCAAGCACGGCCACCTTTTTTCATTACCTTTATGGGAGCGAGTGTTTGAATCTGTTTTATTTCCAATATTTGACTATGTTCGCCATGCTATTGACCCATCTGGGGAAAACTTATCAAGGGAGGGACCTGATAGTGACACAGATGAACTTGATCAAGATGCATGGCTTTATGAAACATGTACCTTGGCTCTCCAGTTAGTTGTTGACCTCTTTGTCAAATTCTATACCACTGTCAACCCTCTTTTGAAGAAAGTCCTAACACTTCTGGTTAGTTTTATAAAGCGTCCTCACCAAAGTTTAGCTGGAATTGGAATTGCTGCATTTGTTCGCTTGATGAGCAATGCTGGGGATTTATTTGCGGAGGAGAAGTGGCAAGAAGTTGTTTTATCATTAAAGGAAGCAACAAGTGCAACTCTTCCTGATTTTTCTTTTCTTGTCATTGAAGATTTTAAGGTAAGGAGCCCTATACATGCTGCACATGGTGAGAATAATCGAGATTCTACAGGCTCTGATTTGGCTGAAGATGATTCATACAACCAAAGGATGCATCAAATCTATGCTTCTATAGCTGATGCTAAGTGTAGAGCTGCAGTTCAACTCTTATTGATTCAGGTATGTTGCAACTTCAAATTAACATTTGCCTATTCAAGGCTCTGGATGGTTGGGCTAGTACCACTGGCTAACACAAGTATGGGTTTGTTTGCTGTAGTTTTTATTTTTGTCCTATTGATAGTAAGAATAGAGAAGCAAAGATTCAACTCTTAAGGTCCTCCTTAGATTTTTCACTTTAAAATGACTTTTATATCAAAAGATAATAAATGAAAATTATGGTCTTTTATTGACACGAAGATAAAGATGTAAATCAGAAAAGTTTCATTAAAACTCATAAAAAGCTTTTTTTTTTCTGAAGAGAAACAAGGTAGGACTAACTTCACTTAAAAACGTTGTAAATATCCAACTGCTATCAGTATTTAATCTAAATAGGTTTGAAATTGCTTTCAGACATGAGAAGCCAAAAGACTTTTAGAAGCTATGCCAAACAAGCCATCAACTCTCAAAAATTATGAATGTCTCCCTAGAAGGATTAGTTCAGAAGGCTATTACTGTGCTTATGACTCACTTGTTTTGTAAAGAGTATAGGATTTTAGAGGCCACACTTAATGTGGATGTCATGGTCATCTAGGAAGTATAATTCTGATTTGCAAGCATGGCGTGGCAGAAGGTTCTCTATTTTATTGCTACAAGAATTATGGGCCCTTTTAGTAAAGCATAAGAAGGTTTTAGGTTGTGTCACTGTCAGCGGCCTTTTCCTAGACTTAGCGTGGAAAAACTTTTGCACATTAAACAGAGAAAATTGTTTTTCATTAATATCTCAACAACCTGTAAGATTTGTTCAATGGAAATGAAAAAACATTCAAAAATTAATATTGTCACTCCCTTTATTATTTTGCAGGCTGTCATGGAGATTTACAATATGTTTCGAGCTCATCTCTCTGCTACTAATATTTTTGTTATATTTGATGCTTTGCGTGGAGTGGCATCCCACGCCCATGATATTAATTGCGACAATGGGATTCGATCAAGGCTGCTGGAGTTTGCCTCCATAACTCAGATGCAAGATCCACCACTATTACGCCTCGAAAATGAGTCGTACCAAATCTGCCTCTCATTTTTGCAGAATCTCATTATTGACAGGCCTCCTACTTATAACGGGGCAGAGGTTGAATCCTACCTTATTGACCTTTGCCGTGAAATCCTAGAGTTTTACGTTGAAACGGCTCGCTATGGATGGATGCCTGAACCATCAGGTGGTGTTCAACCTCATTGGCTAATTCCTCTAGGTTCAGGGAAGAGGAGAGAGCTAGCCTCGCGGGCCCCACTCATTGTGGCCACTCTTCAAGTCATCTGTAGTCTGGACGAGGCTTTGTTTGAAAAGAACTTGACTCGATTCTTCCCATTACTTTCAAACTTGATTAGTTGCGAACATGGGTCCCACGAAGTCCAAGCTGCTCTTAGCGAAATGCTCAGCTCTTCCGTGGGTCCGGTGTTACTTCGATCGTGTTGACAGGCAATGATTCTGAGATGTAAGATAATTCTTATCCTAGCTTTTGTAGTTAATATTTCCATATTTTTATGATAATTATTGTTGGAAAAAGAAAAGATAGGTTTATAATAGTGCAGGGAGAAGCTAGTAATGGTTTTGAATTGAATTGACGATTTCTCAGAAGTTTGTAATCAGGATTGAATCTTTTCCTTTTGAGAATTTATATAATGTTTCCTCGAGTTTTGACATTGCAGTCTCGTTCCTCAAATGCAATTTTTCTATTTGTATTGTTTTAAATTCGTTCGTTGGTTGAATATTTATAAATAGTTGTTGTTCTCCTCTTCCAAGCAGTCATGATCTGGGCAAAATGGAATTTCTAAGTTGCTTATGGACCTAAAGTAGAAAGCTCTGAGTTGTTATTTAGAAGAATCAAATCTTTGATTGAATAATCAGTACCATTTGGATTGTATTATTGATGGTGGGTTTGCAAGCATCAATCCCCAAGCAGATAATCTAAGAAGATTGTGAATATTTGTATACAATATCTATGATGGGTTAGGGTTCATTTCCCATAATTTCTTCTAAAAAAATAATGCTTAAACCATGATTGCATATAATCTCTTGATACAATTACCTTCTCTCTGGTAGGCAGTTTTTAATTCTTTCAATATAATATTATTTGTTTTGAGTTTAATCCTGCATGATTTTGTTTTTGGAATTAGTCCAAAAATACGTTATACTAGATAAGAAAAAAAGGAGAACTCTACAATGTAAGATTGTGCACATCTACTGATATGAACTGGACTTATACCTGGGACATTGTTGATTTCACTGCAGACCTAAAGAGCAAATCAAATGAAAAATGAAAATTTCAATCTAGGGTTTGGTCAAGCAATTGAATAAACCCTAATATTTGTTGTTCCAACCTTGCAAAGAGGACAAAACAGGTTAATCTACCAACGCATATTATATGATGAGATAATCACTGGAATGACTCCAAATCCAGAGGTAAAAAAGAGTCACATGGAAACCACAAAAACAAATGGTGGGTTGGATGGGTTGATTAAAATAATCAAAGTTTTAGGTTTTGGATTAATTTAAACTGAAGATTATAAAAGCAATTGAAATGGAGGAGACAGTCTCATGCCACTCCAAGCACAAAAGCAGCTTCTAAAGGGAGGCTAAGAACATGCACTATTTATGCCCCCCTACTACATCCCAATGGTGCTCCTCACATGCAACTCATACCATTCCTATTATTTATTTATTTATTTCTAGGTGGTCCATACAATTTTTTGGACTTTCTTTTTTAATATATAATTCCAATTTTGAATTGTCTTTATTTATTATTATAGTTGTTTATAATTTATTATAATTAATCTACGGAAAATTAACAAAAAAAAATCATTGAATTATGAAATTAATGACAAGTCAACCACTGAACAATTTTTACTAACAACTAACATATTCAACTATGGGAAATGAACGATGCCAACATCACCGTTAACATGTTGAAAGAAACGTTACAAACAAGATGACTTTCCAAAATGGAAAATCGATTTTGGTATCAAAATAGAAGATTTTTAGTTAAATATTTGTTGAAAAATCAATATACTCTAAGCTAAATATGTTTTCGATTCACTATAGAAACTCGCCAGAAAACATATTTTAGAAACGTTAAGATGTTCGAAATTGATTTTGGTATTAAAATAAAAGATTTTCAGCTAACTGTTTATTGAAAAATCAATGTATTCCAAGCTAGACATGTTTCCGATCCACTGAGGAAACTCAGCGGAAAATTCATTGTTTACTACACTGAAGAACGATAAAGAATTTAGCAAATTGAGAGGAAAAATTATTTTCCACTGTGGAAAGAAAGTCCTATTCCAAGGACTCACTTTCCGCAGCGGAAAGACAACATTTTGCTATTCCAATGACTCACTTTCTACGACGGAAAGACAACGTTCCAAATCAGAACGAATACTTTATGCAGCGGAAACTAGTCTTCCACTGTAGGAAGTAATTCCTTGACCTTCCCGCTGCGAAAAAAATTAAATTTTTTTATAAAAAACGTGACAGTGATGCTTGTTTCGTTTATTTTTCATAGTTTAATTTTTTATTTGTTAGCAAAAATTGTTTAATGATTGATTTATTATAGTTTAGTGGTTGTTTTGTTAATTTTCCTTAATTTTTTAACGAATGAATGTGATTGTAAGACTAGAGATAGCCCAATAAAAGAAAGGGGATTCTCTTTGATTCGTGCAATGACTTATATTAGGTAGCCATTTCTAGGATTTGAACCCATCTAAAGAACATAAATATGATATAAAATGCAAGGTCCATAATGCAATTTATTTGTAATTTGCTTAGTAAATTCTAATTAAAAAAATTATAAATTTAATAAAAAAAAAATAGCATTTGCAAAAATCTAAACAAAAAATTAATCTTTTTTATTTATGCAATTAAATAGACAAACTAAATTGAGTTTGTGAGATTTTAGTGTGACCCAAATTCTATTGGGTGGGGACAGTGAACCCGGATTGTAAATCTCATTTAGAGTTTTGTTTTCTCTATAAATTGATATAAGTTAGAATCGCAAAATTCGCAGTTGTATTTTGATCTTCATAGTAGATTTATTCATTTCCACGTAAATTTGGTGTTCCACATCGTATTATCTTTTTTCTGGTTATTGTTCGATCTGTAACAGAGTTAATGGATGAAGTAGTAACCAGATGGATAACACACATGTCAAATTAAAATTTGGAATGACATTGGCCTAAGCTTCTTTTGCTAAAGGTAGTAAGTACTAAGCAATGTACTCATGCACATAGACAGAGACAGGGAGAGGGAGAGGGAGAGGGAGAGGGAGAGGGAGAGGGGGGATGGGGTTGCCATTGAATCAATGAAGTATGTCGAGGCAATAGAAAGCAGTATAATTACTGCAGTTACGTGCATAGGATTCAGTGCTTGTGAGCGTGGAGAAGACAGACTCTCTCTCTAGAAAAACTAGGAACCCATTACTTTAGCTCGCTGATGATCAATTGGATTAAACCTCTGTCTACGCCAGAAATAACCACAACCCGATGCACCTCGTTTGGCCAGTCACCTGCACTCTCTCTCTCTAGAACAGTGCCAAACAGAAACTCCAAGAATCAACTAAAAGATAGATTGATGGTGGTATTGGTTTCCTCCTCTCATTAGGGTTTTCCTTCAAACTCTCTGAAAACGAATTAAAAAAAAAAGCATTGATTGTTGAATCCATGCCCACGCAGTCTGGTTCGCCATTCAAAGTACAACATCACCATTGACGATGCAGTCAAACCCCTTCCCCCCGCCCGCTTCTTTAACCTCTCTGTCGTTTCCATTAATCTTCTTTGTTTTATTATCTCTTTCCTTATCTTCTTTTCTTCTTCCCCTTTACTTTTCCTTTTGGACTTTTCTCCCCTTTTATCCTTCCTACTTTGAGGACTTCAGTTGCCTACAAACATCTTTTCTGGCTTGTGAACTCTCGACTCTGCCACTACAATATTATCCGTTTAAGTAAAAAATTACACAATTTTATTATTAGATTTTACTCTAAAACGCATTGTATTAGGTTGAAGGAAGACTTTACTTATTGAACCATTCACTTGCACCTCTCACAAGCGATGCGAGATTGTAAACTTCCTTCATTTTGATTGAGACCCTAACAATTAGCTGATTTCTTAAGTCGTCTTTGACTTTACAGGAAGGACTGCCACAAGGTGTCATACAGATTTACACACACTTTGACTAATTTTACCGAACTTGTGCATTACATGTTTAGAAATTTTCTGTACAAGTGAAGAGTAACATCTTCATCGCATAAGCTTAAACCATAGGGTAAGTTTAAAGAATTGACCACATGAAATGTATTATACTTATTAGACAATATATTACTTCCACAATTTATATAACAATCTTCATCAATAATTTAATCAAGATTCTAACACCAAGCTTTCTCATTAACTTGAAGGCACTGAACAACTTAAAACCTTGGTTAGATTGGTGGATATAATCAAACCCTTTACAGTTTAAAAAATGCAATCGATAACCTCAACACTAATATTATATTTGTAATATAATGATATTGTGGTAGCCCTTCTTGTGAAGACAAAAACGACTCAAAATGCTGTTAATTATAAGGGTTCAGCTCATATCAGTGATGGATGCACAATCCCACATTGCTTGGAAGAATGAAAAAATGAATGATTTATAAGTAAAGTTTTCTTCTCTACCTAGTATAACACATTTTGGGCTAGTTCCAATAACAAAACTGTACAATTTTTGGTCAAAAGCGTACAATATTGTATTAAGAGTACTGAAAACTCCACAGATATAGTCTAACTTTCATCCTAACATAACGTTTATATATCATTCATTCATCCATTAATGTTGTCATATTTGTAATATACACTTACCAGTATTGTATATTGTTTTTAGATCCATCTTAAAAAAGTAACAAAGTTGTGACACTCAAGCTACATAATATAAGTAGAACAATTTTTGGGACCATTTTGTGTGGTCAATTATCATGTCACAGCCAATTTTATTCCTCTACTAGCATCAAATTATACACTATGCTATATTATATTATATAAGTTTTTAGGAAATGAAATAAAATTTAAAAGTTTGAGTTGATTGGGAAACGCCCAGAAGGATCAGAAAAGATGCAGTGAGAATAAATAGATAGTGAGAGAGAGTTTCTGGTTGCACGTGCGACTCTGTTTTGGATTGCGTCTTCTTCTCAACGTAAGAGGGACAAGATCCAACGGATAGAAGAATTCAGTCAAAATCAAACGTTGACTCATTCTTTGACAAGATTTCACACGTCTCACGTGTAAACTATTGTTTTTTTCGTGAATTTATTGAATAAAATATTAATAAATTGTAATTATTACAAAAATACATTATTTATTTCAATTAATAAACTACACATTACGCTGTAACTTCAAAAATATGGTATAGCTTGTTATGTTTAATGTGTTACAAACGGGGACTGTTGCTCAATACATCAACATCATCAGAGACAGAATGGTATTTAAGGATCAATCTAAGTGACCCAAGAAGATATTGTGTTGTTTCTTCTTCAGATTCTGGTCGCTAGATTAGGTTTCTTTAATCATATTTTGCATACCCACTCCAAGGAATCGAAGGAAATATGCAACAATAATATATACTTAATTGCAAATAATGTTGAAGGCAGTCAAAAAGTCTTGGTTTGTGCATTCGCCCGTTGAAGAAACTGGCAACACAATTGAGAGCACACAATAATACTCTTAATGGCTTCCTCTAGAGGTTTGAAGTTTTCACCCAAATGGGACATGTTCTTTGTTCCATTTTTTACTCAAACACTGTTTCTCTGTTATCGTTATCATATTCATACATTTTATCCCTCCCATTCACGGTATTTACGAAATAATGTTTTGAAAATATGATAGTGTCAAACTCCAGAAGAAATCAGAGACAAAATGAGGAACAACCTGACCATAAATTACTTATTTAGATTGTGGCAGTCTTAGACAAAATATAATATATCCTGACCCAACAAAGAAAAAATCTAAAAGTGATATTGAAATAAAATGATAATGAGCCGAGGGGAGCCATTCCCCCATTCCAGAGAGTGGGGGAGGGGACGATTCCCCACTCCCCTCCTCTTCAAAGGACTCCTTCCGAATTCTTCTATCCGGCATCTCAAAGTTGTGCAGAGGAAAGGTCATTCTCCAACGAGTGTCTTTCTCATTATTCGCCACATTAAGTGTCAATCTCCACAATTTTCCGTTCTTCTCCAAAACTTGATAATTAACAAGTGAAATCAATTTATTTGAAGGCTTGTTGTGGACACCGATGTTATGAGTCAACACCGATGGCAAGGTTAACGGTGAGAAAAAAAAATTCTACAATTATGGGAAAAACAATTTGATTTTGGGAAAGACTTTTGTCTTTGGCTGATTTTAAGAATTTTAAGAATAAATTGAGGTGATTGAAATATTGTGATGAATTTCTGTATTTGGGAATGAGGCCTGAGATCGGAATGTGAATTCCGATCCACATCCCGCCCATTCGGTCGACTAGCAACTCTACAAAGTCGATGGTGATGATAGAGAGCCACGACATGGAGATATCCAAGTCGCGGTTTGGCAAGAGCAAGATCGCAGACCAGAGTGGTCTGTGACCCAAAATTCTTCTAGGCTTTGGCCTAGAATTTAATTATGCTTCGTTTTGAGCCGAAAACTCAGACCATGACTGTAAAACTCGTGAAATTTTTAATAATAAATTTTACGTGTAAATTTTTCGTGTTAAAATCGATTAAGACATTGAAAATTTGATTCGATTTGTCGCGTAGTAGCCACGTATGAATTTTTGGTCAAATTGTCAAAATTAGATATTATCGAGAGGTAAATTAAGTTAAGAAATGAGATTGGTGAATTAAATTGGTTAAAAGACGTTGTTGGGTTGTGTTTAGAACGAATCAGAATTTAAATCAAGATTTAGATTAAATTATTAATATATAAAATATATTAATATATTTTATATGTTACATTAAATTAAAATAAAAAAATGAAAAAAAAAAGAGAAGAAGAGAAAAAGTTTCTCTTTCTTCTTCAACTGAGAACAACAATGCAGAGGGGGGAGGAAAAAGGACCGAATCAGAGACTCATGCAATTCTGACTTTGGATTTGCATTCACGGCGTTGAGAAGAACAATGTTTGTGAAGACGGTTTGCAAAACGGTAAATTTTTCATCTCCGATTTAGAGTTTGAATTTTCAGAATTTTTGGCCTCGGATCGCTCCCAAGTTGGTGGACCGAAATAGGGCAGATTGCTCTAAATTTTGCCACTGGTCAACTGCCCTAGGGCAGGTTGACCAGAATTGGGCTTCTAATCGATCGAGGGACAAGCAAGTTTACCCAAATTCACCCCAAGGTCAACTCGAACACTGTTCTTGGTCAACCCCCTAGTGTCGAATCATTGTACACGTTGGTTGTGTAACGTCTCGTTTATTTTAAAACTATTTTGCTCTTTAAAAATCGTGATATAAAATTTTTTTGCTTACTTTATTCAAAATGTGTTAATTAATTTTCATTTGACAATATATCAGAGTTATTCAAACAGAAGTAGATATTGATAATTCAAAACATAGTTTAAGTTTTACAATAAAGACCCATGATTACAAAACACTTATTTAAAATACTCATTATATTGTGAGCCATAACCAATCTGGTCAAACCCGGCTGATAACCCAAGGGATCCTCTTGAAATATCTCATCCTCTGCTGGTACATCAACATTTGTATCACCTACATCAACAAGATTTAACTAATGAGCCTATTGCTCAGTAAGTGATATAAAATAAACATGCTATGCATTTTAAAAATCATTTTTCGTTTTCCATTTCCATTTCTTTTCCTTTTCTTTTCTTTTTTCGTTTTTTGTTTTCATTTCACTTTTCTTTTCTATCCAGAATACCTCGGAAAGACCATCGGGCTTACCTTAGACTTTATACCCTTGGTCCTAGAATAACCTAGAAAGGACCTCGGGCTTACCCTGGACCTTAGTCTCAAAATGCCTCAGAAAGAACCTCGGACTCACCCTAGATATTAGTACCAGAATGCCCCGGAAAAAACCTCGGGCTCATTTTGTACCTGGATGCCCTGGAAAGAACCTTGGGCTCATCCTTTACTTCCTCAAGTGCCTTGGAAAGAATCTCGGGCTCACTCTTTCTTTACTTTAACTTTTACCGTTATCATTTTTTATTTATTTCCGTTCTCTTTTCAAATTCATTCATGAAAACCCATTTTCGTATCGTTTCAAAACCATGATGCGTGTGAGTACATACAATATCAATCTCCTCTATGAGGCCACATGCTTAATCTTATCATCATTATCTCAATACTAATAAACATGTCATTAAAAGAACATATTTTTAATAAACATACCGCAATCAATAGCACAAAATACGGAACATGCTCAATTTGTGGTAAAACAGTAAACAACCTAAATATTCTATTAAAGCGGTAAACAGTCACCAAACAAGGTCCTAATTCTTGTGGTGTAGGGTCCGAAGACTAAAACACAATAAGTATCAACTTACATAGATTCATTAGCACGTTTGTATCGTTACTCTTTTCCTTGTTAATACATTCACAACAACATTCACTAATTAAAATCCATTATTTATTATTTTATTTCTTTTTATTAATTGTGGACAATACCGATTAGAATATTCCCAGAAAAGACTAGCGGTTCTTGACAGATCACTTAGAACCAGTCTCTTTAGACAGAATATTAGTTCCAAATAAATTCCTATGTAAGGCTGGTGGGTCACAACGGATCCACTTAAATGCTAGTCCCCTTAGACAGAACTTATTTGCACAGTACAATTACACCACTACAATTAATTTTGATAATAATAATAGTATATTTTTATTTCTAAGTAATATGGCAATAATAACGTAATTATATTTTAATTTACCATTTCTAATTTACTTTGGTGATAATAACGATAACATGTTAGATATAATCATTTTTATATAATTTTGACGATAATAACGGTAATATATTGAATTTAACATTTCAATATAATTTTGGTGGTAATAATAGTAATATATTGAATTTTACATTTCAATATAATTTTGGTAATAATAACGATAATATATTGAATTTAATATTTCTAAAACAATATAACGATAATAGCAATAATATTAATTAAAACTATCAACTAAATAACTATAAGAGTTACGGAGATTCGTTACCCAAATTTTTAGCCCGACCTCGTAATTTTTCTCCACCGAAAACTCATCCAAAAACCAAAATAACAAATCTGCTCTTGAACTTTGAAATCCAGAACCCTCACCAATTTCACGCAAAAACTCACACCTCTCACACTCTAAATTTTTCTCCTTCATCTAGTGTGAGTTTCACACTGGAAATGAGCATATATATAGGCAATTTGAGGAAGAAAATAAATGGCTAGGATTAAACCTTTAGTCTATTAGTTAGGCCAAAGTTTGGCTATTTGTTTATCAAATAGTATATAATCCAATTTGTTTATCAAATCAACCAAACACTACCACATTGCACGTTTTCTTTTTCATGTCATTTTAACCCATTGTCCAACCATTCCACTCTTATTTACATTTTCATTTAATATAATTCTATTTTAATAATTATTTCATTTTATATTAATTCATTTATTTTATTTATATATTTATATACGTATCGTAATTTAAGTTATCTAATTCTTATTCGTAATTTAATCTGAATACTCATTTAATTTATTCAATTCTATTTTCAATACGTCGTCGTTTCCCTTCTCATTTCCTTATTTCTTTTTCAATTAAATTCCAAAATTTCCAATATTGAGTTTAACAAATTTCCCAACATTTATACACTAAAAAATACAATATAAAAGAATTAGTTGAGCCCGATAAATTTTGGGGTATTACAGGTTGGGTTCCTAGTCCTGGTATAGGACCTTCCACTTATTCTTTGGAATTTATTGATGAGAATTTCCGTGTTTAACATGTTTGTTAGGCTCATACTACTTCGGAGATTGTGAGATAATTCCCGAGTAGACGGTTGCTGTAGTCAGGAAGAGGGAACACCGTAAAGGTAGAGATTTATACACCTTTTGCATTGCATCAGATCATGATTTCAAATACCACACTTGAAAATCTGATAGGGACTATTTCGACAGCACGTCAGTTTTTATGTATATGTATGGTTTCTCACGTTTATTTTTTGTACATGGTTTGGTTTATATATTTTGTATATATGTTGGAAGGATAAATCATTTTGATGCTTTAAACAGTTTTGGAGCTAAAGTATCACAAGACTATCCTGTGCAATCTCCTACTGTGATGAGATTGATTTGTTTGTACGTGCGAAATGGTGATAGGGCACCAGTGACATGTCCTTGGATTTCAAGCCCCAAAGGTCAAAGGGTGATGGAGCGGTGATGACATATCCTTGAGATTTGAGCCCCATAATCTGTCCAGGGTTTTTGTAACACGGATTAAAAGTAGTCAGTCGCTGGGATTGTTTGTCTAGCACCTTTCTAAGTGATGAGTGGCGTGACGACTCGTAGCTTCGCTCGCCGGCAATTCTCGTCGACTTGGATACAATTTATGTGACTTTTGAATAAGGCCTAGTGTTGCAATGATGTACATCGAGCAATCATGACTTCATAATTGAATGTCGTTGCGACACTTTTTTGCCAAGAAGCAAAAAAAAGATCAACCCAAATAGCTAGCACCACGAACAAATGTTTTACACATCTTGTAAGTACTCCGACATAACTTGTCACGACCCAAAGATGGGCCAGACAACACCGCTGGGTTAGGCGACCCGATTCTCCTGGAGGACCCGATCACATAGCTCAAGGCGTGAGTTTTAGCAGAAGACTTTTAAATATATAACTCGACCCAAAAGATATGGGCCTTGGTCCATATAGTTATCACGAGAAAATAACGATGCATTAATTAAAATGAAATCCAAAGTATTGTGCAACAAATCCAATTCGACAGTATTAAGTTTTACAAACCTAAATAGAAATACAATCATCCTTACCGAATAACAATTTAAACACTCGAGTCACTAAAACAAGAAATAGGAAATAAACTGGATCTCCGACCTTGCGTCCTCAACCACTCTTGTCTTTACCTGAAGT
Source organism: Begonia loranthoides (assembly GCA_022433065.1). NCBI lineage: Eukaryota > Viridiplantae > Streptophyta > Magnoliopsida > Cucurbitales > Begoniaceae > Begonia > Begonia loranthoides. The sequence goes on from CM039469.1 coordinate 2,789,502, forward strand.
TTTGGGGTCGTTGGAGTGAGTGACTAACTCAGTAAAGTATAGCTATACTAGTGCACCTCATACAAAACGGATTTTTCTCAATTTTTGAAAACATTGTTATGTTTCTCTTTTACCATACATGCATTTTAAAGCACTTTAAACTTCTTTATCATTTTATCTAACCTGCCCATGGCCATCGATGTGGCTGCTTCAAATCTCGTTGTATACATAGATAGCTATATTGTAAAAAATATGCTAACATCATTTTCCGTACGAAATGATCATTAGTGAAAAAGGATGGTTACATAAGAACCTATCCGATACTCATCATAGAATAAGTGGTCACTCGTTGATGACAGCACCTCATGAGGCAGTAGAAGTAACAATGACGGCGATCTGTAGATCCAGCATGTCACCCTAGTTGTCAGGGAACCAGTCAACGACGACACAACTCGTACGATCATATAACCGGATGAGGTTGCTAGTGAGAGATTGCTTCTCAACTAAATACCTCAATGTTTCAAATTAACGAGGGTTGCCGACAAGTAGGCTCAAGCCGTCACGCCACTCGTTAAATGAAATGGTACCAGGATAAGCAAAATTCAGAGTTAAACAACCTAGCCAACTCTGTGTGACAAAACCCTGGCCAAGTTTAGGGACTCGAACCCAAGGAAGCGTCACCACCTTCCCTCTCCACTTTCAACTTTCAGGGCTCAAAACCTGGGGACATATCACCAATGCCCCATCCCCCTTTTTGCACATACAAACAATCAACCTTCACGTAGCAGAAGGTTTCCACGGGATAGCTTCGTAATGCTTTAACGCTAGAGTGCTTAAAGCATCAAGAGGATTCATCCCCCAATATATGCACAATAATCTCAAACCATATACGAAAATTAAACGTGAGAAAACATACATATACATAAAAATTGACGTGCTGCTGAAACAATCCCCGTCATTTTTAAGTGTGGTATTTCACAAAATAATTATTTTAAAAATGAGATGCAATGTAATGCAAAATGTATAGAAATCCCTACCTTTTTTACGCTCTCTCTTGGTACTCAGAGCTACCGTTTCCTTGGGGATCATATCACACTCGTTGAAATCTTCCAAGCTTGACAAATGTATCAATACAGGAATCTTCATTAACTTAATTCCAAGAAATGAGTGGAAGGGTTCCTATACCAAGAATAGGAGCCCAACGAACGTGCAACCGACTCATCTAAGAATCCCAACAAAATCCCCAAACTTTATGTAAACTAATAGTGCATCAACTGATCCCTCAATGTGTATATTCGCACTGTAATTTAACCCAATGGATATCATTCCATCAAAACAAGAAATGAACTATAAATCTAACTTATCCAAATTTCAGCAATACAGCGTAATCGGCCAAGAAAACCAAGGGGCCAAGAAACCATGAAAAACATAGGGCATTAATATTCTTAGGGAAATGCACCTCAAACCAATGGGAAATCATCACAACAGATACCAAAACTAAAACCCTTGTTTTTACAACATCAATGGCAGTGCACAATAAACCAAACACAGCAACAAAACAGGACAATCATCCAATCCAGAATAGAAACCCAACACAAAACTCTTCACCAAAATCAAACAAAACCAGGAGTTCCAAAACAGAGTCCAAAACGGGGAGAAACCTTACCTTAATCGAAGAAATGTTCAGCCACGACGAAACTATCCTTCACGCGGTTCGTCTCTTCAGAATGCTCCCAAATGGAGCTTCACAATCACCGAAGTCGCCTGTCCCTATCTCGACCAACCTTCACTAGCGGTACCTCCTCGGATAGACGACTCACTCACTAGCTCAGAATGCCTCTCAAACGGGGTCACCCACTCTCGCGAAGGCTCTCCCTTTCTCTCTAATGGAAGGGTTTTCGGCAGCTGAAGAGGAATAGCCCCGAACCCTAGGCTAACGCACCTATTTATACTCAGTTTCTTGGGTTCAATGTTGTCGGATATACCTCACTCTATTTTAGACGTCCCTCAGCCAATTTCAGATGTCCCTTATCCACAGGAACGTCAAGTCTTTCTTATGACGAACGTCCCTTCTCAAAACGGACGTCTCTCACAGTCATCCAACGACCCTAATTTCATCCTCCCTTACTCATCCGACGGCTGGCACTTCACCCGCGTCTTTATTTACAAGTAACACGTGCCCCACACGTGACATCAATTGTTAGCTCATTACGGATGTCCCTAGCTTCAACGGACGTCTCCCACGCTCAATCCGATGGTTGATAATCTGTCCGAGTGACATCCAACGACTATCATTTCGTCCACTCAACTATCGCGTGCCTCACATGACTTTACTTACTCTTCAGCGTCAGACGTCCCTTAATCCAACAGACGTCCCTCCATCCTGATATGACGATACATCGATCATCCGATTCCCATAGCCTTCATCCGACGGCTAAGACTTTGTCCGATCTTCCACATACTTTAGCAGCATCCACCCCACCGCCTAGCAATGTTGTTTCCTCTACATTACCTTTTATTTATTTAATAAATAATATATGTGTGTGTGTCCTTCATCAAATAAACCAAATCAATTTTTGAATTAAATTCTGATTTGTCCCAACGCTAGCCGACAACGTATTATTTAACGCGAATAACTTTTCAATTTCACCTCTTTGATTTATTTACCATTAGGTAATTATCCAATTTTACTGATTTTGCTTATTTGACTAAAAAATCATACGTGGCCGCTACGCAATAAATTGAGTCAAACTTTCCACGTCTTGATAGATTCTTACGCGAAAAATTTACACGTGAAATTTCTTATTAAAAATTTCACGGGTTTTACATAAATCATTTCATATAAATTCATCCAGAATTTTTTCAACCTCCAAACCTCCAAACCAAAACCAAACAAAAACTGTGAGCGCCGCTCTTCTTGGATTCTGTCTCAGCCTCTCACAGGGCGTGACAAATAAAAGGCAAAACAATACAGTGCAAAAGGTGTTGGACTTTGAGATAAACAAATGCATCTCAACACTAATCATATTTAATTTAAATTACTTGATTATAAAATTAAAGCCAATGAGGGTATCTTATTTATTTATTAAAATATTTTTTAATAGAAAAAATGAAAAATATATTATTTAAGATAGTCAAAAGGTAGAAGACATTGTACAATCATAAACGACAAATTTGCTCTTGTATTTTGGGGGACAGGCTCAGAAATATATATCCATTAATAATAGTATTGGTTGAAGAGATGAATACCAATTGGTTTATGATCATTTTTAGTTTTGAATATGATTGAATTAATCACTAAACGATTATTCATTTACATCAATCAATTACATGCTGTCTAGTTTTGGCTCCTCCCCCCATTGATTAGACACAGAAATTTTGTCTATTTTGTGCGACATTTTTATTTGTTTGAAAGATTGATTTCCATAATCAGAAATTTCTTCTTCATATTGCATGTTATACTTTGATGATGTTAGTTTATCTGAGAGAGAGAGAGAGAGAGAGAGAGAGAGAGAGAGAGAGAGAGAGGGAAAGAGG
>CM039469.1:2793500-2972505 GCA_022433065.1 Begonia loranthoides
AACCAGGCTGCTTATTCTTCTTCTTCTATTCTCAACTCTTGATTTGGAAAACTCAAGTTAGTGGAGAACCAGATAGTGTTGCACAACCTTTCTTTCTTTCTTTCTTTCTTTTTTTTTTTTTAATTTTTGTATGCCTGTGGAGGAATCATTGTAGGCGATGGAAGTAGCTGTAAAATTTCAGACCGCGAGTTCTTAAAACATGAATTCATCTGAGAAAACTTCATCTGCATGCAGACATAAAGAAGAAAGGCATGGTGGTTGTTCAATTATGATTGCAATGGCCAATGGGTGTCAAACTCATCCTGGCTAATGAAAACTCTGTAAAGGTTTATGAAAGCTTTCTTCCTGTCCCTTCAAAACCCATGTAAAAAGAACATTAATCAAAAAGTTAAGTTCCACCAATGAAAGTGATGGTCGGAAGTATGTTCCAATGTCCATGGCTATGAACAGCTGAGAACATCTAGTGAAGAAATGATTATAAGACTACATGTGCATAAATAACCATCTGCAAAAACATCGAAAAAGTCGAAGATGAATATCAACGTTTTTCATAGAATGTAACAAAGTGGGATTTTCGACTGAAGTAAAAGAAAATTCGAGTCGTCGGACTGTAACAAGTAGGTTAATGCCAAGAGAAAAATGTTTATCTTTGGGATGGAGTGAGAGAACATGGTATGTTGGGGGCCTAGAGAGAGAAATAGAGGGAAAAGGGAGGGAGGGTGGGTCCCGCAGCACCGCCCATGCGCACGCTGTCCTACCAAAACCATACCCATCATGGATCCGACTCCTCAAACTTAACCCTAACCCAACATCACGAATAACCCAAATTCCAACCTCTCTCTATCTCTCTCTCTCTCTCTCAGAGTTTCAAACCCATATCTTTCCTTTCTCCTTCTTCTTCATCTCTGTCTATCTAACCCTTAACCAAGAAAAGCACCAGCTTCACAACTAACTAAGAGAAACCTTTCCAAAAGAACCTAACATGGTAGTAGAGAGAGAGTTAGAAAGATGATCCAGCTTTCAGATGAAATTTTGGTAAGCTTTATGGTGTCTAGCTAACCTTTCATTTTCCTCTCATCTATCTCTTCTCTTGCAAATTTTACTCAAAAAATGAATCTTCAAAAACCCAATTTCTGAATTGTAAAAAACTTACTCTACTTGATCAAACGCTGGGGAAGCAGAAGATCAAATGGATCAAGTATCAGCACAGGGCCGTCCAATCCTACCACCTTTTCTCTCGAGGGATCTTCATCTCCACCCTCATCACCAATTCCAGCATCACCAGCAGCAAAACTCTGAAGACGAGCAGAGCGGCAATGGAAGCATAAACCACGGCCCAAAAAGAGAGCGAGATGAAAACAACACCTCCTCTACAACAAAGACCGCCACACCCGAGAGCAAAGAGCTCAGCAACAACGTAGGAGGAGATGGAGAAATCACAAGAAGGCCAAGAGGAAGACCGGCTGGGTCAAAAAACAAGCCTAAACCACCGATCATAATCACTAGAGACAGCGCAAACGCCCTCCGATCTCACGTCATGGAAATCACCAACGGCTGTGATATTATGGAGAGTATTTCAACCTTCGCAAGAAGAAGACAGAGAGGGATTTGTATTCTGAGTGGAAGTGGAACAGTAACCAATGTCACTCTGAAACAACCAGCTTCTCCCGGAGCAGTGGTCACTCTACATGGACGATTTGAGATTCTCTCACTTTCCGGCTCGTTTCTGCCACCTCCGGCTCCGGCTGCAGCTTCTGGGTTGACCATATACTTGGCTGGTGGACAAGGGCAGGTGGTCGGAGGAATTGTGGCTGGGCCGCTTTTAGCTGCAGGACCGGTGGTTATCATGGCTGCTTCTTTTGGAAATGCAGCATATGAGAGGCTGCCCATCGATGATGACGAGACTACAGTGCCGGTTCCGGGAAGTGGACCAGTCGGATCGCCGGGAATTCTTGGACAGCAGCAACAACAACTCTTTCCAGATCCCACCTCATCTTTGTTTCATGGGATGCCTCCTAATCTCTTGAATTCATGTCAATTGCCTTCTGAGGGCTATTGGAGCACTGGTCGACCTCCTTTTAATTAATAATGAAGAGTCTTAACTGTGTTTTAGCTTTTCATCTGATTACCTTTAATTAGATTTCATTTTTCTTCACGAAGATAGTTGTGTTTAATTAGAATGTTAATTATGTTATTTGTGATCAATCTTTTATGCAAGGAGAAGATGTATGATGAATTCTTGAATTCTGGATGGGTTTCATCTGCCAAAAGTATAGTTCTTTCAGATGTTTACTGAAAGTGCAAGCTTCCAGCTTACAGATGAATCGCCAACTGCAGAAGCAAATGGCTACCCATCTCTCTCTTTCTCTCTCTCTTCTGGTTGCAGTTCTGGTAACTTGGAAGACAATTTTTATTCTTTCTTTTCAGACAATGGGTCTGTGAGTGTAATGCTTAGGTTTCAGAAACAGCTGGTTGATTATTATACTATTTATAGGAAACGTCTTTGCTACTTTTGATCATTTGCTTAGTGTTCTAGGTACTTGCAACTATATAAATTACTCAGGCATCTTCTTCTTTTTTTTTTTATTCTTATTTCAACACTATCATTAGTACCCAAACTGTCATTTCGGCCTCCAACAACATCAAACTGAGTTATCATTATCAATATTATCGTGCATACTCTTCTACATTCTTAATGTCTTAGTTACTGTCTTACCCTTTTTTTCATTGTTACTTTTTAATAAATTTCATCAAAGAGTTTGTATAGGTTGGAGTAGCAATGTTCTTGATCATAATCCTTCCTTTCTCAGCTAATGAGAATATCTCGCTCTTTCAAACTAATGCCATGGGTATAAAATGTGTGGCACCAGTTAGGGTTTATTGTGGAACAGAGATAAGCATTGGGCAATGAGTCAAACGTGCGCTGGTGGGAGCAAAAGCACTTTTCCGAGGCAAATAAAACCAGAGCAGAGAAGACAGACCCTAAAATCCAGCAAGCGTTTACAGTCAATCTGATTGGTTTCAATATGAATCATCCAGTGTCTAAAAGCGACGAATGGCAAACTATCATCATTTTTTGTGTTAGTGTCTCTTATTGATTCGAGTTCTTATTCATAATTTGAAACCCTAGCTTTGGGTTCTCTTGTTATCTCAAAGGAAGAAGTACCGGGTAGAAGAACAGGAGTAGCAAATTCATTCTCAAAATTTCCCTACAATGATCCCTAAAATGTGACCGCTACCATTTAAAATTGGTAGGTTTTCTCTTAATTTGAACTTTCCCTAAGGGTAGTTTCCTAATTTCTCCACCTATTTACGATGCTATTTTAAGACACCGAGTAGGGAGTTAAAACTCGAAGAGAAGGGGTGTTGAAACTTTACGTAAAGATAGTTTGATAAGTAAAATCTCTCCCCCTTTTTTTGAATATTTTTGATAAAAAATCAAGTTTTAACAACAGTTTAGAATTTAGGTTGCTTTTGATCTATCATTGGGATTACTAATGTCACGACTCATAAGGGACCCGAGACAGAACGAGAAACGACCCGACTAAAAAAGACAAATTACCCAACCAATTTCACTTAAATTTATAAAATAGTAGTGTAAGACTTAAAATAATTATTACAAGTCAGGACTCAATAACATGGGCTTAACATGTCCAATAGTGATATTAGTTAGCATATGATATAAACCCAAATAATATACTATGTGGAAAGGAAAATAAGGATTACAGTTATCCAAAATTTCTTTCAAAGATTATTATTAAAATTAAAGAAATTAAATGAACTATGTCGGGTCTAGTCTTGACTAGGCAATTGGAAGTCCGACTGATAAAAATTCTGAAAGGTGTCATTGTGGTGAGTTGAATAAACTCAATAAAGATGTAATAATTTTAATTAAAAAGAATGTTGTTTAAGCATATATGAATTTAAAACCACATTTTATAAATTCATTTTAAAAATATGTGTACAAAATGGCACGTATTTAAAATCAATCACTAATATGTGGTATGTAATTAAAATAGATCATTGTTGTACTAATCAAAAATCACAGTGAAAATGGAGTCACTCACAGACTCCGGGCACACTATGCCATAGATATATAACAGAATAAAAGCGATACTCGGTGATCGTGAAAGCCACATAAAATACCTAGATCAGCTTTAGGGTTTTGCGCCTAGGAACACGACATATACAGTTGTTTCATTACTCTAGTTAAAACAAACACATTTTAACACGTCGAATGTGTGTAAAATAAAGGAGACCCCAAACTGGGTTGATCAAACTTGGTTCACACGATTGAGTTGATCCAGAAATATAATATGCATGTTTAATTTAAATATGTATGGTTAAAATTTAAATATAATTTTAGAAACTCGACGGTTATAAAATGGACACATCATTTTAATATGAGACATGTCTCAAAATAATTATTTTATAAAATTTATGTAATGCAGTGCATAAAAATAAATCTTTACCTCGAAGAGGGTTTACACTAATTAAAGTCCAAAAATTCAAATCCACGGTCCACAGATTTTAATTAAATTGGGTACCTATAAAAAATAAAGGTATTAATTTTTGGGTCAAATTTTTATTTAAAATTAATCAAAGATAATTGGAAAAAAAATACTCAAAATCTAGCTCAAAATAGGCCCATAAAAGGCCCAAAACAAGTTTTGAACCACAACTAAAAGAAGCTGGACCGCGGCCCAACAAGATGACCTAGACCGCGGCCCAAGACTGGGTAATCCAACCCACAGCCTGAGGTCCTTCAAGGTCCAACCGCGGCCCGTACATGGACCTATACGCGGCTGCTTTTGTCCATTTGTCTCGAATGTCGCCATTCCCATCACGGACAATGCGATTTCAAGTTGCGAACAATCCCCAACTCTGGCCGAGACACGACCAGTTGTGCAACTAACCGACTACGAGGATTTAATGCACTACGGCTCAAACCAAAATTTCAACAATTCAAACCAAAATTTCACGACTTTAACTAGGTAGTTGAAAACACAGAGATGGGAGGAATATGATCTTCTGCGGCGATGATGACTTGGTCAGGGCACTCAAAATGGCCAAATACACATGCTATTTAAGGGAATAACCTCACAGTGAGAGAGATATGAAACAGAAGAGAGGAAGGCGTGAGGTGAGTGATTGAGAGGAGTTGTGAGTGAGGAGGGGAAGGAAAGCATCAGTTTTTACAAGGAAGGGGAAATACAGAGTAGGAAAGGAAAGAAACGGTTTGTGCATTTCAGCAAAACGAGGAGAGAGATTTAATAAAGAAATTAAAATTTTCCTTAAAGAAAATTTAAAAGTAAGGGATTTTTATTATACGAAATTTTACAACTTAGACTTTGGTTTCGAGGATTTTGAGAGTTCAAACAGCTTAAGGAGGTAGATTGGATCCCGTGCTAATAGTTATTGGTTAAACTCTGAATTTTTATTTTGTTGGAAATGAGAGTTTTGGTTTGGTTTTGAAGTTCGATTTTATTGAATTAAATATTGTCGTTTTAATGGAAGAAATCGATCAAATTATGCAATGAGTTAATATGTATTATTTGAAGTTGGAAATTTTTTTAGGAAAGTTGGAGTTTTTGAATTACTTGTAAAATCAAGTGTTGCAGGCAAGAATCCACGGAAACCAGACAAGTATTCACGAAATCATAGGCCTCCATAGCAGAAGAGTAGGCTTTTGCGGTAGAAGACGTGTGTCCACTAGAAAACCAAATTTTTCCGTAAAAACATACATATTTGCAGAAGTGTACGCATCGGAAGAGGAGCGAAGGCTTCAGCGGGAGCATGCGAGTGACATGTGTCCGCAAAAGTGAAGGCTTCCATGGCGACAACAAACGCTTATGGAGCGCACATTTCCGCATAAAGGGGCTATGTGGACGACTCTTGGGAGCGGACATTTGAACTGTCACGACCCGCAAGGGACTCGAGACAAAATGGGGAACGACCGACCCAAAGAATCGAATCGTCTGACCTTTTTTCACTTAAATTTATTAGTTAATAGTGGAAGACTTAAAATAAATTATTACAAGTCATGACACAAAAAACATGGGCTTAACAAGTCCAATAAGTAATATAAGATAATATAATAATAATATCCAAATAAAAGACTGTATGAAAATTAAAATGAGAATTATAATTTATTAATAATAAAGTTTACCTCACAAGCTCTCTCAAGATAGAATTATTAAAATATTAAAAATTAAATAAACTCCGCCAAACTTAATCTTGTTTTGGTAACTAGAATTATGCCTGATAGAATATTGAAAATATGTCATTGAGGTGAGTTGACTAAATTCAATAGAGATCAAATTTAAAATTAATAATGATTTATTTGAAATAATGTTTAAGTATGCATTAATTTAAAACTCAAATTTTATAAATTCATTTTAGAAAAATTTGTACAAAAGGACACATATTTAAAAATAACTCACTAATATGTGATACGTAATTAAAATAGACCCTTGTTCTACTAAATAAAAATCCGAGTGAAAATGGAGTCACTCACAGACTCCGACCAAACTATGTCATAGACATATCATGAAATAAATGCGATGCTCAATGACCACGAAAGCCACATAAATGCTGTAATCAGGTTTAGAGTTTTGCACCCAAGGATACGACACAACAACAAACAGACACATCCTCCCACTGTTGAATGTGCTAAAAATAAAATAGACCCCAAACCGAGTCGATCGAACTTAGTTCATACGATCAAGTTGATCCAAAAAATTTATATATGCATGCTTAATTGAAACATGTATAGTGAAAAATTAAATATAATAACACGTCATTTTTATATGAGAAACATCTAAAAATATATATTTTATAAAATTATGCAATGCAATGCATAAAAATAAATCACTACCTTCAAATAGCTTATACTAACTAAAGCCCAAAATCCAAATAGCTCAAATCCAACGGTCTACAAATTTTTAATTTAATTAGTGAGTATCTACCTATCTAAAAATTCAGGCATTAAATTTTGGTCAAATTTTTTTATCTTAAAATTCCTAATTATTATTTATAATTAAATTAAAATTATTTGGGCTGAAAAGTACTAAAAACATTGCCCATAACAGGCCCAAAACTAGTCTAATCGCAGCCTAAAAAAGGTTGGACTGCAACCTAATTATGGAATTGGGCAGCTAATTGTTCAGCCCAAACTGTGACCCAAAACAGGAGAAAACTGCTAGCTGAATCAAGTATGAACTCATAGCCCACTCGTAAACTCATTCTTCCTCTGTGTTTTCGTTGGCCAAAGCGCGAGGGAGTCTTCGTTGGCTAATTCACGAGGGAGACAATTCCGCACTTTGGGCGTCGTCTGTTAGATACAACATTATTTTAACGATCTAAAAATGTTTTCTAAATCAAAATAAAACATTTAGATCAAGTGCGGAATTAAATCGAAATACCTCAAGCCATTGAAATTTAAAACAGGGACAACTGCTTCCTTCCTTAAAAGTTTCTTCCAAATCTACCGATTTGTATATGATGGTGTATTTTCTGAATGAAATTGTAGATATTGGGGAACCTCTTTCTTAATGTTTTCTTCTTTAGAGAAAACTCTTTGGACTCAAAAAATTGTGTTCCATCAAGACATATTATTGAGTTTATAAAATGGGCACATTTATTGCAAATAAAGTGGGCAGCAGAAAATCAGACCAAATTCAGCGGTTTATTAACTCCCAACTACTTCTTAGACTTAACATTCTCCCACTTCGTCTGCAGTTTCTTATTTCACTGTAGTAAGAAAATATAATACATGAATCATAGCGATAAATTCTCTATATGTTATCAAGAATTATCTTCCATGTATCACAATGTGAGAGACTTAATGAATAAACCCTATGTTTATTCGATGTTCATAAACTGAAGTATATTTTTCAAACTGAATGTGTACACTATAAATTTTGTAATGAGAAATATAATAAGAAGAGTTATAAACATTCGTTCTTATAACAAAAAATTAAATAATGGACCCAAGTCCCATTTTAACTACATGATCCTTAAATCTTAATGGTGGCATGCCCTTAGTCAAAGGATCAGTGATTATCAATTCAATGCTTATGTGTTCAATGACCACTGAACCATCCTTAACACGTTCCCTTATAGCCAAATACTTAATGTCGATATGTTTACTTCAACTACCATTTTTGTTGTTTTTAGCCATAAAGACCGCAGCTGAATTATCGCAATATATTTTCAACGGTCTAGAAGTCGAATCAACGATTCTAAGCCCTGAAATAAAACTCTTCATCCATACACCATGCGAAGTAGCCTCAAAACACGATACGAATTCGGCCTCCATAGTGGATGTGGTAGTCAAACTCTGTTTACCACTCCTCCAAGACACAGCTCCACTGGCTAACATAAAAATGTATCTTGATGTTAATTTACGAGAATCAATGCAACCAGCAAAATATGAATCGGAGTATCCAATCACATCCAATCTATTTGTTCCTCTGTAGGTAAGCATGTAGTCTTTGGTCCCTTGAAGGAACCGTAACACTTTCTTTGCAGCAATCTAGTGGTCTTTACCAGAATTACTCTGATATCGACCCAACATCCCAACAACAAATGCAATGTCAGGTCTTGTGCAGATCTGAGCATACATCAGGCTTTCAACAACTAAAGCATATGGAATATTTCTCATTTGCTCCCTCTCAAGATCATTCTTTTGGCACTGGTTCTCATGGAACCTGTCACCCTTCACTATGAGAGCAATATTTGGTGAACAATCTTTCATCCAATATCTCTCTAAAACTTTATTAATATAATTTTCCTGAGACAATCACAAGTAACCTTGGAATCTGCCTCGGTGAATCTTAATACCAATGACATAGGAAGCATCAGCCATGTCTTTCATATCAAAGTTTTAAGAGAGAAATTGTTTCACCTCATGCAATATATTTTTGTCGTTAGTTGCAAGTAAAATGTCATCCACATATAGGACTAAGAAACAAATTTTTCTCCCACTAACCTTCTGGTATCGTAACGTCCCCCGGTGCTCCCAGTACAATATTGTCCACTTTAGGCCGAAGCCCGCACGGTTTTGTTCTTGGGGTTAGCCCAAAACGCGTTGTACTAGGTAGTAAGGGGATCTATGCTTATATACCATGCATTTTCTACTCTCCCAAGCGATGTGGGATTGTGCCCTCCTGATATGGACCGGACCCACACCTGGGCCTTTCCTGGCCTTCACAGGGCAGGATGCCACAATCTCTCCCCCTTGGGAACCCGACGTCCTAGTCGGCCACACTTCTAGTTGGGATTTCACTCTGATACCATTTGTAACGTCCCCCGGTGCTCCCAGTACAATATTGTCCACTTTGGGCCGAAGCCCGCACGGTTTTGTTCTTGGGGTTAGCCCAAAACGCGTTGTACTAGGTAGGAAGGGGACCCATGCTTATATACCATGCATTTTTTACTCTCCCAAGCGATGTGGGATTGTTCCCCCCTGATATGGACCGGACCCATACATGGGCCTTTCCTGGCCTTCACAGGGCAGGATGCCACAAGTATATACATTGATATATAATATTCTCTACGAAACTGAATGAAGAGATAACATCATGAAACTTTAAATACCACTAAAATGAGGCTTTTTTCAATCCATATATGGATTTCTTAAGCTTGCACACTAAATGTTCACCTTCACTAGAGGAGAATCCTTTAGGTTGTTTCATATAAACCTCTTCCTCAACATCTCCATTGAGAAAAGTCGTTTTCACATCCATTTGTTGCAACTCAAAATCAAGATGTGCAACCAATGCCAAAATAATGCGAAGAGAATCTTTCTTAAATACAGGAGAAAAAGTCTCAGTGTAGTCGATTCCTTCCTTTTGTGTGAATCCTTTAGCAATGAGTCTTGCTTTATATCTTTCAATGTTGCCCAATGAGTCTTTCTTAGTCTTAAACACTCATTTACAGCTTATGGTTTTTACACCATCAAGCAACTCGACAAAATCCCAGACTCCGTTTGAATTCATAGAATTCATTTCGTCTTTCATGGCATCATACCATAGACTTGATTCACCAAAACAACTTATGGCTTGTAAAAATGTCTCAGGATCATTTTCGGCTCCAATATTATAGTCCGACTCTTGTAGATATGTGACATAATCAATAGGAATAGCTGATTTTCTTTATCAAGTAGATCTTCGTAGTGTTGTTCCAACATTTTCTTGAAAAATTTATTGTTCAACTAGTTGATCAACAATTTATGGAACTTTCTCAAGAATTCGATCTATTGGATTATAATTAGCAGCTTGTGGAATATCATCTATTGATTGTTCAACACTCGTTTGAACTCTAGGAGTGTTGTTTACAACAATCAATCTTTCACTTGAGTTAGAGGGTTGAACATCAATGTGATCTTTTGCATTTCTTGATTCCACAATCCTAGTGCTGTGAGATGAACAATAGAATCTATACCCCTTAGACCTCTCGGCATATCCAATGAATAGCCACTAATGGTCCTTGGATCTAGCTTCTTTTCTTGTGGATTATAAATTCTCACTTCCGACGAGCATCCCCCAAATGCGTATATGTCTCAAACTCGATTTCCAAACTTTCCATAACTCAAATGGCATCTTTTCGACAACCTTGGTTTGAACTCAATTTATTATATACACTGCTGTCTTTAGTGCATTTAGCCACAAGAAAACTAGATGTTTGGTGTTGCTACGTGTACTCTTCACCATGTCTAATAATGTTTGATTTCTTCTTTCTGCCACACCATTTTGATCCGAAGAACCAGACATGGTGTATTGAGCAACTATTCCATGCTCTTGAAAAAATCTAGCAAACGGACCAGGTGTTTATCCATCCCCAGTATATCTACTATAGTATTCTTCACCTCTATCAGTCCTCATGATCTTAATTTGCTTACCGCATTGTTTCTCTACTTTTGCCTTAAAAACCTTAAAGACATCCAATGCTTCATTTTTGTTCTTAAGCAAGTAGAGATACATGTATCATGAGTAATTATCAATAAAAGAGATGAAGTATCTCAGACCATTTGAGTCCATGATTGGACTACAATTGTCTGAATGTATGATCTCTAATATTTCTAATCTTCTCTTAACACCTTTCTTAGAAACGTTGGTTTGCTTTCCTTTAATGCAATCCAAACATGTATCAAAATTAGTAAAGTCTAAAGTACTAAGTACTTTATCATTCACCAGTCGCTTAATTCTCTGTATGGAGATATGTCCCAATCTCCGGTGCCACAACATAGAGAAATCCTCATTTATAACACATCTTTTATTACCAGTGTGAACATGCATAACGTCATTTGTGGTATCATTTGGTAAATCAATAGAGAAAAAATATTAGACATTATACCATTTCCAATAAGATTACATTTATAAAATAAACTGAAGTTTACATTTGAAAATGTAAAAAAAAAAATCCCAAAGGTACAAGACTTGAAACTGAAATTAATTTCTTAGAAAAACTAGGAACATACAAAGTCTTTTCCAAATTCAAAATGAAACCACTGCTAAGAACTAAACTGCAAGTCCCAACAGCTTCCACATGTGAACGCATCTTGCTTCCAGAATAGATGTTTTGTTCACTTCCCACTGGTTTCCGAAGGTTTCGCATACCCTGCAAGGTATTCGAAATATGGATTGTAGAACCAGAATCAATCCCCAAGTGTTATAAATAATATGAGTCATATTAGATTCATAACAAACAAATGAGATTGAATTACCTTTTCTTTCAAGTCATGCCTTAAATTTGGTGCAATCTTTCTTAATATGTCCTTTCTTGTCACAGAAATAACACTTGATTTCCTTCTTGATTTCACCAAAATGAATCGGTATTTTACCTTTCCCTTTATCTTTCTTTTTGGCTTATATCTTTTTCATTCTCTGGGTCATCCTTAATGCACTATCTCCTCTTTCCATTACCAGCCTCTCTTCCTTTTCAACACACATGGTCATTAACTCATTAATAGACCATTTATCGTTATGTGTATTGTAAGAGATTTTAAAAGGACCTTATTGTTGTGGAAAAGTATTCATAATGTGGTGCACTAGGAAAGAATATAACATAGCAACCTCAAGTGTCTTAAGTTGAGCCACAATGTCTCTCATTTGCATGATTTGCTCATGCACACCCATAATTGTAGTGAGCCTTAATGATGAAAATTTCATGATGAGTGTACTTGCTAGTGCCTTATTTGAAGTTACAAATTGCTCTTATATAACCTTCAGTAATGGCACAACATCATTATGCTACTCGACAGAACCACAGATACCAATAACGATCTTAGTCTTTATGAACATTACACTAAGGCAATTGGAACGTTCCCAATGTTCATAAAGAACAAGATCATCTGGAGTGTTGGTTGGAGTAATAACTGGTTTGTCTTTCCGTATAGTATAATCGATGTCCACACATCCCAAATGAAGAAGAATTCTCTCCTTCCATACTTTATAATTTTCACCTCTCAATTCAGGTATATCACATTTAATATCCGAGAATCTGAATGAATTTATAGTGTAAAAAAGTAAATAATATGCTTCATTGAGGCAAAAACTGAATTTCATGTTTTACCGATGTAAATCATGCAATAATAATAAATCTAGAAACATAAAACTTGTCTATGAGCTAAAGTTTTTATTTAATAAGATTCATTTTCATTGCATTAATAAAACTATCAAGTTATATCTCTTTTCTTAATTCCTGTGGGTAATTAAAAAAAATAACTCGATATTTTATTCTAATTAATTAAATAAATACAATAAAATTTCTTGTGGGATAAATTTATCATATTTATAAAATTAATTACAATAAATATCATAATGAGATTTATGATACTGTGGCTACTCTTCAATTAAATAAAATCATATTAAATCACTCGACATTTGTACTTAATTTCATTGTTATTAACAACATGTTCTTATACAAAATTATGCATAAAAATAACAAATAAAATTAATTAACAAGAATATAATTCACAAAATTTATTTTAATTAAAATTATTTTTATTATACTTTATGTCCACATCATAGTATTTATTCCAATTAAAATTATCATTTATGTAGTATTTGACGTCCACTTCACATCATAACATTTATTCCAATTAAAAATTGTAACAGAGATATCCTACGGATGAAGACGATGAATTAATCATCCCTTTACTAAATGGATTATAACGCCTTCCTTTTAACAGACAAAGACGACAGACGTCTCATCCCTTTACTTAATGGACGATTACGACTGACTTCCATTAAAACTTAATAGACGTCTCTTAAAGTCCAGATTGTCTTCTTTTTTAAACCAAAATTGCGTGACCCGATTCACCCCAAAATCGGACCCGCTGAAATATGAAGTTTCTCTACTCAATTTGGACATCAAAAAAATAATATTTAATTTCTTATCATTAAATATTAAGTTTCTGAATGATTTGAAACATTTGAAATTTTCTAAAAACTCAATCTTTAAAATTTCATAATTTCCCAGAAAATCGATTTCAAATTTTTCAAGGCAGAGGTTGATAAGCCTCTGATACCAAATGTTAGATACAACATTACTTTAACGATCTAAACATGTTTTCTATATCAAAATAAAGCATTTAGATCAAGTGCGGAATCAAATCGAAATACCTCCAGCCATTGAAATTTAAAACAAAGACAACTACTTCTTCCTTCCTCAAAAGTTTCTTCCAAATCCACCAATTTCTATACGATGGTGTATTTTCTGAATGAAATCGTAGATATTGGGGAACCTTTTTCTTAATGTTTTCTTCTCTGGAGAAAACTCTCTAGACTTAAAAAATTATCTTCCATCAAGACATATTATTGAGTTTATAAAATGGGCACATTTATTGCAAATAAAGTGGGCAGCTGAAAATCAGACCAAATTCAGCAGTTTATTAACTGCCAACTACTCCTTAGACTTAACATCATCTTCATTGCTGCGGACGAATTCATCTTTGGCCGAGGCTCTCCGTCTCGGCCAGTCATTTATCGGCTTAAAGTCGATGGCTTCTCTTACGGTGGTTCAGCTTTTTTGCTGATTTGCCTCCTAGTGTTTCATCATCGATAAAGTGGGATTCAACCTCTAGACTTTCGGCGAAACAAATGCATCAACAACGCAAAGAAATCCAACAATTCAAGAATCCAATTCGAAAATGAAACAATAGGTAAAAAACAATTAAACAGACAGACAAAGAAGATAAAAATCTCATTTTTTCTATACCTCTGCCGGCGGTCTCTAAATATTGGGAAAATTCGACCACTGGAAGTCTACACTCCTTCACAAACTCACAATGCAAGTAACTCCCCAATTCTTCACTACAATTTCCAAATTTTTGTATTAAGAAAATTTCCAGTTTCTACCAAAATTGGATTTTCAATGAAGGGGAGAAGAAGAATTATCGAGGATAGGTATTCTGGCTCAGAATCTCCTCCAAAATTCTTCTGAGGATGGTCTCCAATTCTCTGTCGATGAAGACCCAAACACGGAGGTAACATTGAGCAGTAGGGGATCGTGAGAAAGAGAAGAAAAATTGTGTGTCTCTATTTGACAAGGAATGACAAAAACCAGGGAAGGAAAAGGAGGAAACTTTCCTTCCCTGGTGCAAACGCTCCCACAAAATAAGGGAGTTACGAAAAGAAATTTAATTTCCTTAAAGAAATTTTCAATCGAATTTTACATGAACCTAATCCGTGGTCAACTAAATTTATAAAAATGTGATGGATGTTCGATGGAGGGGCATTCAATCCAGATTCTAGAAGTTAGATATTTTTAGAAGTTGTTCCGTTAGTTCCCCGAGTTGGTTATTATCCCAGCTATGGGTTCCAATGAATTTTATTTTATTTTTTTAGAAAAGTGAATTGTTTGGATATATATGTTTTGATAGGTCCAACAAATTGATGATGTAATAGCTGGGTAAATCCTCTATGTACGATATAAAAGATTTTACAGAATGAACAATTAGATACGTTTCGTAATTTTCTATTGTACACTTTATATAATACGATGGAAATGATATAATGTAATGAAAATTAGGGAAGAAATATTATTGGGTTAATTAAACTTCAATTGGCATTTTTGATCGACTGGCGGTCTTGGTCGCAATCACATATCGCGACCGAAATGCATTACAAATAGCATTTCTGGTTTTTCGGTCGACCGGCGGTCTTGGTCATGCTCGCATATCACGACCGAAATGCATGACATTGCATTTCTGGTTTTCGGTTGACTAGCAGTCTTGGTTGAGATTGCATATCGCGACCAAAATGCATTACAGATTGCATTTTGGTTTTCGGTCGATGGTTCGGTCAACTTCCTCAACCGAAATGTAAAACAGAGGCGAAATTGAAATAATCGGTTGATGCTGCAGTTGATGGTTCGGTCAACTTCCTCGACCAAAAAGTTTGATTTAACGAAAAAGTTGCTTCTGCTGCAACCATTTCTTTAGTTTTCTTCTGATGTTTTTTCTTATCTCCTAAGAAGATATGGAGCTTTCCACATGGCGTCGTCATGTTGGACCACCTCCTTTGAAATGGGTGACTATTCATCACTTGGCACATCCCTTGGAAGCTTCGCTCTCTCTTCTGTCTATGAAGTGGAGGGCCATGCGTGTGAAACTGCTGCTTCTTGAGGTGCTGCATTTTATGAAGAGCTGTATTTTTCTGTGAGCAGAGTGCATCTGTGAGTGAGGTTGAAGCGAACTGTTTTCTTAGATTACTTGGGGGAAACTGTGAGTTTGTTGCAGTGTGGAATTCTACAGCTTGAAATCTCCATTGAGGTACGAGGGGGGTTATGTTGTGGCCAGAGGAGGCCTACACTACAAGTAGAGTTGCTTGGTTGTGAATGGTGATCGGATGAATGATTGCATTTTAGTAAATAATCTGTGAAATGATAGTGAATCCTTTGCGTTATTTTGTTCCCTGCGAAGTGATAATTTCTCTGGTAATTTAAGGTTTTGTTTATTGCTGGGTTGTGTTGAATATTTGGACGATTGGTCATACCAAGAGTATCCTCTATCATATAATCGTTACTCCATTGCTTTGATAAATTAACTGTGAAATTTTGGTTGGATATGGTAGTGTGAATATTTTGTGGGTTGTCTTTGACTGATTAATGCTTTGAATCATGTTGCCCTTATGACAGTTTAAGTTATTGTAACCCTGCTTGTATTGGATGTTTGCCGATTACTTCTGCATGTTTAAAACTTCCTTGTTTATATATTAAAGAGAGAAAGGCTATGAATATGGACATGCTTCTTGACACTCGGTAACATTGAAATAAATATGTTCTTCTTGCTTATTTATAGTGTTGATGCATATGCCTTTAATATTGTATTGTGAACATTACTTTGTGTAGTTAAACCTTGCCAAACTTTGTCATTTGATCATTTTAATCCCTTGTCATTAAATTATGTTATTAAATAGGTTGTTAGTTCCTATTTGGAGATGTTGCAATTAAATCGTGTTATTAATTAAATAGGTTGTTAGTTCTATTTGGAAATGTTCGTCATTAAATCATGTTATTTAAATAAATAGTTTGTTAGTTTCTATTTGGAAATGTTCGTCATTAAATCATGTTATTTAAATAAATAGTTTGTTAGTTTCTATTTGGAAATGTTCGAAATGGCTCTGTTGAATAACTGATTATTTTCCTTGCTTAGTTTAACTTCTGGTCTTTAAATTATCACTCTGTTGCTCTAGAATAATTCTATTGGATTGTACATGAATGTTGAATATGCTTCATATTAAATCGTTATTTGATTTCTCATGTTATATTGCACTATCATTCCATGCTAGTCTATCGATATGTTTCATGATATTCCATGTAACGACCCGACTTCTTATAACCTTTTAAAATATGCGTAATTTAAAACTTTTGTAAAACGACTAAAATTCTTATTAAAACTTTTTTAGATTAAATCAGAGTGCAACACTAAAGTCGAACTGCTACTAATCCTTTCGTTATGTTCACTAGGAAAATCGTTATAAATGGAAGAAAATAATAGTTATAAAAATCATTTATCAAACGTAGCGGAAGCAAACCATAGTTATAAAGTTGTTTGTTAAATCATAGCGGAAGCGTACAATGGAAAACTTTATTTATAAACGGAAGCGTAAATCCTTTTGAAAGAAAATAATGAACTTATAGTTTTATACTTACAAAAACCTTATCTCTTTTACTCTCTTAGTCTGGTCAGCCTCAAGTACCGTGCGTGCAAATCATTTATCCTCACATCCTGATCTGTTCATCATTTTCTCGTACATGTACCTACACCACAACTAAGACGTGAGCCTAATAGCCTAGTAAAGAATTGGGTTTATGCAATATGTTTATGCCTCTCTTTATTATTATTTTTTGGAATGAATACCATCTCAAACCAATCTTTTCATTACGTTCGTTTGTTCATTCATTACTCATACGTCGAGCGGAAGATTGAAGGACCCATATGGGATCGTATAGTTTGATCGGCTTCTAACCTCCTGTGTACAACTAGTCTCATTCCCGACAAGGTAGAGGTGTAGCCTAGCTACTAGACTAGATCCAAACTACCAATCCGCCCCCAACTTCCCATCATTCATTCTTTCTTTCATTTAATATTTTTTCTCACATAATGCATGTGAGTACTGCCCTAGAGGTGGCACTCCCTAATTGTTTCTATTAGCATGATGCATGTCTGACATAACAATAACTTAATAGCACAAATAAGGAAAGTAATTAACAATAATTTAATAGCGCATAGAAATGAAAGTAGCGATAATTGAACTGCGCATACATACAAATGAATAACAGGGCATAAATGAAAGTAACAATAATGAACAACGCATATAAGTGAATATAGAAATTAAAACGCATAAAAGAGAATAATCATAGTAGTGAATTAAAACAACAAATGGCGTACATAGTTTCAGAGCATAGAAATAAAGAAGCGGTAAAAAAAACATGCTAACAATTAATTAAACTAAACATGCTCAGACAATTAGAAATGGAACCATGCTCAGACAATAATTAACTGAAACATACTCAAGAGATTTAACATATGCTTAGCACTATCAATTCACGAAACAATAGTAATGACAGGAACGACATATGCATAACACTATCAATTCTAACATAATAGTAATTAGCTTATGAAATGTGTAATTTAAACGGAAACGTGCTTATAAATTTGTATACAACTGGAAACGTGCTTAATAATTGATAAGAGCTAATATCGGAATCATGCTTAATAATTAGATACGCATGGATGCTTAAACAGAAACATATTAATAGCATAAATTCTAAGCAAGTAGAATATGGATAGTGTACACATTAAAAGTAAACATGGTTTGATGGCATAACTTCCACTGAATTTATAACTTAATTCATTGTTACGATTATTAACCTAGTTAATAATTAATTATGGCATAACTTAGTTCTAGTTAATAAACATGCTCAAGTTAGTGGTTATTGACATGCTCAGGTTAGTGGTTATTGAATTCTAATAATCACGAAGAGTTCTACACTAACAACAGCAGGATAATTGGTAGTACTAATAACAAAAATTGTTACGGAGAATTCAACACTAACAAGAGCAAAATAATATTATTACTAACATATATGGAAGCTACCACTACAACAATTAGGACAATAAAATAACAGAGCAGAATCATCATCAAGGAAATTCTTAGTTCATTCATATTTATCATATCATTCATCTTTCTATATTACAAGTAGTAAGCATTCATCATTCATCCCTTTTCTATCGTTAAGCATTTCATTTCAGTCAATAATTGCAGTCAGGAAAATAAAGAAAATTAACAACAAAGGAGTTAACATCAACAAAGGAATTAGTACTACACACTCACGCACACTACTTGTGGGTAGGGCCTCCACTGACCAAGACTTTACCCAAATCTTTATGTTAGTTGAAGAAACCAATCACGTACAACACTCCCAACTCACTCTCAGCTTCACAGACAGCTACTTCCAAGCTTACAGAGCTTTCTACACACTGAAGAACTCACACGAATACTCACAAGCTCATAGAGGATTTTCACTCTTTCTCACAAAAAGCTCTCACGCAGGAAGAAAAGATGACTCGTAGAGGAAGAAATCTTTATTTTCACAGGCAGATTTACGTTTTTAGATGCAGGGAGGCGCTTCATCCAACGTCTGCATGCATCCAAAACTATCCAGAAATTGGACAGATTCAAAATCGTTGTGTCTGCATGAATCCCCATGCATCTGCATGCGTCCAAAATGCCCAGTTAGAGGCATGGGACGAATTGGGACATGAGGCTTCCATCCTGCAACGTCCCAAAATGTAGGGATGGCGTCCCGTGTGATTTCAGACGCAACTTTGCCTCTGCATCCGTTCGAATTCCCTAAATACACAGTTTCATCACCACGTCCAAATCTCTCATTTTATCCAATAATACCAATTTTCCAAACTTTAATTATTCCAAAACATTAACCCCATATTTACATGTCATTATTTAACATGTATCGATATGCAATGTAATATACTAATTATCCCAAAATTTGATTACATCGCGTATTGGGGAAAAAGTTATCAGGGTATTACATTCCATTATTTCTTTTGTTATATTATACTGTCATTCCATGCTAGACTATTGATATTATTGTGATTGATATTGCTAAGCATTGTCATGCATCATGATAATAGACATAAAGGTGATGCCATGTTTGAATTGGTATTGACATTGCATAGGAGAGACATTGCACGAGAGAGACCAGACTTAATAAATGTAATAGGAATTGGGGGTTGGGGAGATAGTTCAAATTCTAATCGAGAGACTCGAGATTAAACTCTTCCCTAGTCAGGATGCGAGAGTTTGTCTCTTGGGAGTTAGTTCTGGCTATAAACTATACTCCTTGTGGGAAATATTCTCAATGTATGAGTTTAATGATATGAGATTATGAGTAAAAGACAGATTGAGTGGGTTTGTTTCTGACATAATCATACATATGCATTCATCATTTTGCATCTTACTTCTTGCTGAGCGTTAAGCTTACAGTTTGCTTGTGGTGAAGGTGATTGTTCTGACGTCAGCGTTCTTGAGGTGGAGGAGGAGGTATTGTTGGTTGAGCACTTGGGTTACCGAGTAGATTTGACCTGATGGTGTAATACCCCGACTTTTAAGTGGGTTGACTATCCGGGTATTACCAAGAACGTATTCATTAAATCATATATTATGGAAGTTAACGTAATTAAAATAAAGTAAATATTAATTGAATTAAATTATAATATAAATAATTAAATTATTATTATTATTATTATTATTATTATATATATATATATATATAATAAACATAAAAATAAAGAAATGGGATCCATTTCTTCCCTTTTCCTGGGAATGAGATCCGAAGAGAGGGAGAGAGAGCGACGCGAGGGAGAGACGGCGAGAGGCGACGACTAGCGGGAGACGCCGTCCGTCTTGCGGCGCGATGCTGTCAGCGTCGCGGGCTGGGATTCACGGCGAACTAGGGCTCATGTTCGGGTGGTGACGTCCGGCGAACGGTGAGACGAATCGAAGCTTCAGCCGCGGAGGTGAGGAGATTCTAGCGACGAGTCAGAAAATGATTTCGGCGTTGGTTTAAGGTAAGGTGGTCCTTCCTTCCCCTTCATTTTTGGTGATCGTATATTGACTGGTTTCCAGCATCGGTCGGGTTGTTGTCGGTGACTGCGAATTGGATGCTTTGATCCGGTTCCGTCTGGAACCCGGTTTGGCGGCTCGGGTTGAACCATTTGCTGCCTTGAGCGAATTTTCCACGTTTTGACTCCTTCCAGCTGGAATTTGCACTCTGCCGAAATTGGGGGGAGAAAAACAACACGACAGCTTCTAAAAAGGGAAAGAAAAGAGGGATTTGGGGAGATGCTGTCGGGTAGATTATTGAGCTGAGCAAAAGTGAATTAACGCAGTGGTTGGGGTTGTTGACAAATTGAAGAGGCTGTCGGGCATGAGTAGAGGATAAATCGGCGGAGGAGTTCTTTGCAGGAGACTTCTCTTTTGGTTGCCGAATGAAGTTCTCGGGTGAGCTGAGGAGGCAGGTTGGAGCTGGATTGCTCCTGGATTTCCTATTCAGGAGCTGTTGGCTGAGAGAAGCCTGCAGTTCAGTGCTCCTGGAGCTGAGGAGTGAGCTCCCTGCCTGCGTGAACTCTTGGTCCAGCTGGACCTTCTTCCTTTGGGTGTCAGAAAGAGGAAGAGAAGAAGAATGTAGCGCCAGCCTTGCATTAAAGAATTGAGGTAAGGAATGGGTTGTCTTGGCCAAAGGAGGCCCTACACCTAAGTAAAGTGTGTGTGACTTAGAGTTAGTGTTCTTAAAATGGATGTTGATAATTGTTCTGTAGAAATTGTTGTGAATCTGTGCTATCTTCCTTTTGGTGCTCAGCTTTGTTGTTTTATGTTACATTATGTGATGAAAATGTCTAACGAATGTTATATTATGTGATGAAAATGCTTAAGTAAAAAAAGGAATGATGGTACGAAAGTGGAACGAGCAAATGATAAGTTATTATGTTAGGTATGAAAGTAGCTGAAAGAGTTACATTATTTGATGAAAATGCCTAAGTGAACAAAGGAATGAAAGTGAGCTAAAAGGGTATTTGAATATTTACTTGTTATGTAGCTATAGTCCTAATTTCTTATGCATGCAGATAACTTACTGTCGTTGCTTGTTGTCATTAGAGAATGATTGTGAAATTAGCAAGGGATTTCATGTAATCAATCAATTAGCATGTCCACTTACTTAAGCATGTATAACTATCATGATAATTAACAATATCAACACTTGAGCATGTGAACCAACTAAGCACGTAAATGGGCTAATCATGAAATCGGTTAAAAATCTATTAGCCTGCTAATTGGTAATCTTCCTGAAATTAGTTAATTTGCTGTATGTTGTCCATCAAAAGAGCATGTTGAATAGTAATGTAGATGCTATTAGTTGACGAATGAGTCTTGACGTAGTTGTGGAAAGATAGGGAATGATGAACTGAAAATAAGAATGTGTTATGAGCATGATGAGATGTGTACAATGAAGTGAATGGTTAACTGAACAAATAAAGGAAAAAGGTTTAGTTAACTAAACACACGAAGGAAAAAGGTTTAGTTAACTAAACAAACGAAGGAAAAAGGTTTAATGAGTTAAGATGCATGAACATTGTAAGTTGTTTCAGATTTCCACTGTTTTCTTTAAATAAGGACTGAATATTAGTTAATGAATAACAAACTTGACTCGTAAATTTTATTTCTTGGTTCTGGATAAGAATCTTCTGGTTTTAGTTTATATAGATTCACTTAGCATGTTTATTATTGAATTCAATAGAACGGTCAATATATTTTATTGTCTTATTGTATTCGCTCGCTATTACAATTCGATAGCATAATTGTTCTTTATATCTAATGCTTTCAATTGCGCAATTTCAATTATAGTATGTTTACTTCAATGTGTATTTTAGTTTCTGTTAATGTACGTTATAATGTATATGTTTCATGATAATAGAAACCAAGTAGGGGGTAACCTTCGGGATGGTACCCACATGCATGAGTGACGAAAAAGAAAGAACCCTAAAGGCGGGTATATGCCGGGAAAGAAAGAACCCTAAAGGCGGGTATATGTCGAAAAAAGAACTCTAAAGGTGGGTATATGCCTAAAATAGGGAGTTGAGGTAGATGGGTAGTCCGGATCTAGCCTAGTTGCTAGGATACACCCTTACCAAATCGGAAAAGGGACTAGTATGCACACAGGAGGGTAGAATCCGTACAGCTATGCCATCTCAAAGGACAACCCTCAATTTCCAGCTCCATGTACGAGTTAAGAACAAACAAAAAAAATAAACGTAATGAAAGAATTTGGTTTGGGTGGCCCCCATTCCAAGAAGAACTAAAGAGAGAAATGCATAAATTGTTTTCTCACATCTCCTTACTGGGCGTAAGTTCACGTCCTTACTTGTGGTGTAGGAACATGATGAACAGATAGTAAACGAATAAGAAGTAGATGAGAAACACGTACACGGGACTCGGGCTGGCAAGGCAAAGACAAAGGAAAGTAAACGATTATGAATCAACGAAGTGAAAGGAAAGTAAACGGTTATGAATCAACAAAGTTAATTGTCAAGTTTTATTTGTTAGAAGTAGTGTTTAAATTGTTTAGTATTTCCTTCTCGACGATTTCTTTGCACTTCCGCAAGATTTTTAAACAAATGGTTTTATTTTAGTATTTACGCTTCCGCCATTATTATAAGGATTTATTTTATAATGCTTCTGCATATTTAATAAGTTGGTTTTCACAACGAGTTTAAAGAAAGAGTCAGTAGCGATCCGGTTTTAGTTATGCACTCTAATTTGTCTTAAAAAGAAAACTCAAAATTTTATGTCATTTTAACGATGTACAAAAATTCGGGTCGTTACAAATGAGGTTATAGCTCGCAGGGAGTAAAATCTGATATTTTGGAAATGGTTTGAAAAATGATAAATGTTTTGTGGAACTATGATTCATGTTTAACGTTCAAACCATATTTTGGATTTTGTTGATGCTTTCAGCTTAAACACTCTGATTTGTTTTCCTCTTGTACATTTTAATTAAATAAAAAGAAAAATTTTATATAGTAATGAAAAAGAAAAGGGTTTTAATAACACCCATGAGGTATTTGAACTCCTTGGGTTTATATTAGGGGTGTTCACGGTCCGGTTCGGTCCGGTTCCAAAGGGGAATCGCACCGAACCGGTCGATTCCAGTTTTGGGAATCCAGGACCAGAACCGGTACCATGAGAGTCGGTACCGGTTCTGGTTCGATACCAGAAATTCGGTACCGGTTCCGTTCGGTACCGAAAATATACATATATTTTTTTAAATATTATAATAAAAGTTTATAAAAAAATACAAAAACAAAAAAAATCCTAGCCAAATAACATACTTTACAGATGCAGTACTTTACAAGAAACTACATAATAATCTTCCATAAACATGCAAAATGATAGAATAAGAGAATAGGCACAAACAATTCCTAAGATTATCATAACATAAATCACAAATTATGTTCAGATTCACAGTTCTACATTACCTGCTAATAGATGATGGAAGAATAGGCACAGATTTCCTATGATTATCAGAACATAAATCACAGATTATCATTCAAAAACATATCATTGTTGATGCCAATTGCCAAAGACAGATTATTGTTGATGCCAAAGTCAAATGATAGATTATTGTTCATGCCAAAGACACATTATTGTGGTGATTTTTTAACAAAATCATCATTCCAAACACTAAACACAGAAGTGCATAACAGATTTATTGAGTACTAACCGAAGGCCTTGAGTGAGGGTTGGAGATCGAAACTTGTGAGACTGGAGCTTAGGTGTCGACTGGAGCTCAGGCGTCAGAGCTCGGTGGTCAGGAAGACAGAAAGCTGGGGAGACGAGAAGGGACTCAAGAGGCTCAGGAGGCTTGTCACTCCCGAGCCGGTTGTCGACTCGGGACTCAGGAGGCTGGGGTGGAGTCGTGGCCGCCTAGTGGTTGCCGTCTGGCGAGGGGCGGGAGTCAGGGGTAGGGGCCCCGGGGGGGGGGGGGGTGTTGAGTCGTGGTCGCCGAAGGGTTGGAATTGCCGAATCGTGGTCGTGGGAGCCGGGAAGAGACGATAAGTCAGAGAGAGAGTCAGGAGTCGGGGTCACCTGGTCGCCGAAGGAGGGGGGGGGGTTGAGTCATGGTCACCGAAGGGTTGGAATTGCCGAATCGTGGTCATGGGAGCCAAGAAGAGACGATGAGTTAGAGAGAGAGTCGGTGAGATTGAGATTTGAGAGAGAATGATTGAAAATTGAGTGCCCTAATTACAGGGCACTCGGTTTTGTCTCGGTACCGGTTCTGCGATACCGAGACCGAGAACCAGTACCGAGAAAGTCGGTACTGCTAGCAGTACCGACTTCGGTTTGATCTGCAATAAAGCAATACCGAACCGACACCGAAACCGCTTGTCCCGGTCCGAACCGACACAGTTGTTGTTATTTGGACATTTATATTGCTACTTTATCATGATGTCACTGATGAACTTTTGGATTAGTCTAGTTGGTTGGGCCCTAACCATTTAAGTTTCACTTAAAACTTCTGTTGTCTATTCAATTTAAAGGTTAAAGGGTCGGACGAATCGGTTCGGTTCGAGTAAGGTCATTATTCATTCTGTCTTAGGTCCCCTTTGGAGCATGACATGAAATCAGTTACAGAGAGGAAGGAAATCACATAATGTTATGCCCCAAAGAAGAACCTGAGACAGGACTAAAAACAATCCGACCCAAAAATGAACTGAGTCACCAACTTTTTTAAACTTAGTTACTTTAATGAGCAGCGGAAAACTCAAATTAAATGAAAGAGCCAGGGTCCAAACCAAAATGATTAAACCAACAGTTCAACAGTGAAATCAAAGATAAAATAGTAATATAAGTTCATAATAGAAAAATATGCTAAAATTATAAGGAAATTAAAACTAAAATCAATATATAACCTCGCAAATAAATTTCCTCAAGACAACTATAATATGAAGGAAAAATAAATTGTCGATCTCACTTGTGCTCAGACAACTAGCGTTCTTCCAATTAAATCCTAAAAAGAGAGGGAGTCATATGCGATGAGTCAACTAACTTAGTAGGAATAAACTTTATATTCAATAATAATAATAAAAAATATATGAGCATGCCAAGATAAAATAGGTTATGCAAAATCAAATAAAACATAGTATAGTAAGTTCTCAAAACAACCCACTATAGTGTGGTACGTAACATAAAATAACTCACTACTGTAAACTTCAGTGAAAATGGTGTCACCCACAAAATCTAAGTATATTGTGTCATCGGCAGTAATAATAATGACAATACTCAGCTTTCGCAACAACCACGAATGACTTTGATCAGATTTAGGGTTTTGCCTCCAAGGACATGACACATACAGCTGCCACATTATTCTAGTTAACAATAACTAACAAACATATCATCTAACGATCAAATATCCGTAAAGGAAAACATGACCCTCACATGGGTTGATCAAACTTGATTCACAAAATCAAGTTGATGATGCACCACTGATAAACAACTCCAAAAGTTTAGAACAACCGGAATGAAACTATTTTACAAATTCTGTTCAAACTTTGACAATAACAAAAACAACCCAAATGGAAGGCTGTCGACAGGATTTTTGGACAAAAGTGCCAATTAAAGTCTAAAAAATACCCTCAAAGTTTCATGTCATGCAAAGAAAGTTACAGCCGCATAAGTGAGAGGTGCTCTGAAATTAGATATGGTAAGAAGACAATTTTGTGGAGCAATTTTGGGATGAATAAAAATAAAACAAATGAACGAATTTTAATACGAAATTTGAATCACATAGTAGGTAACATGTGAATAACAAACCCTCAAAATATCGTGAACAAATTTGTACAGAAAAGGAAGTTATGCACAGAAGAACTTGAAATTGTTCAAAAAGACACCAAAAAGGCAAATTTCGCACCCGAAATGGTAACAAACACAACTCACTTAATACTTGTCCAAAACACGTGAAATTTGGACCACATACCTCTTTGTAAGTGAACAAGAGAACCTCTAAAAATCAGAGCTAGAAACACTCGGGAACGAAAGTAGTACACAGAAAGATGCAAGCTGGTCTGAATGGATGCCAAAATTGCACCTATTGACTTCAATGGACTCCAACAAGGAAGACTCTCCAACTTGGTTCTTAACAGGCCTTCTAATCCTTCACTAGGGATGTCCACCTCTAAAAGGAAGTGGAGGAAGGGTTAGTGTAAGAGAAATCACCACAAGGCTTGCAAGGAACAACGGTGATTCAATGATTGACACTCACTCTCTCAGATTCCCACCAAGGAAATGTGGGTCGATTGGGAGGAAAACTCCAAATTTCAAAGGGTTTTTAGTTGATTCAAAATCCAATCCCTAAGGTAGACCTTAGAGAGAGTTTAATTACCCCACAAAATTAGGGCAAGCTTCTTAAAGATAACTTACCAAAATGCCCTCACAAAAATACATACTCTGCTAGACATGCCCTAATCGAGTGACACCAACAATTGACTGTTAAACTTAACATAAAATAAATCATAAATAAGTTATTAAATCTTGCATATAGCAATGATCTTATGTATTATTCTTCAAGGCCCGCCTTCAAATTGAATTGGGCTTCAATTTTGAGTAAGTGAGATTAAGCTTCTTTAACAAAAAACAAAGTTTTACGTGTGCGAACCTTTTGGCATAGTAAATAAACTCCAATGTTAACGCAAGACCCCATTCTAGAAAGCTTAAGAAGTTAGCTACAATTTTGATAAAGTACACATTTTGATATAAGATCTTGAAGACAACCAAATAATCCAAATGCTGCTCGAAGGTCAGATTGTCAGCGGTTTTGAATTGTCCGACACTTCCTCTAAAGTTGTACTTGATTTTCCATTTATTTTTTATCTTGAATAACACCAACATATATTTGGAGGCTTGATGAATGTAATTCATTCTCTTTCTTCTTTGAACATCTACAAAATAAACACTCAAAATATCGTTAGAGAATCTTCGTGCTCGATTGTAGATAGAGAGAATCTGTGGCACATCAGTTGATTAATGAAATTAAACATGTATGCTCAATTAAAACGTGTTCAGTGAAAATATAAGTAGATAGTATGAAAAATTGACGAGTTATCAAATAGTCACGTCACTTTTATATGAGAATGTCTCAAAATAAGTTTTTGGAAAACAGTGCAATGTTAAACATAAAATAAATCTCTATCTCAAACTGACCTACCAATAACCAAGTGAAAGCCCAAGCAAGTGAGAATCCAACCGTCCAACTTTCTCACTAATTCGTTGGACTAATCAAAGTATACAAAATAAAATCAATTTACTTTTCTAACCTTTAAAGATTCGCTAGAACCCATAACCAAGATAGGAACAAACTCGGGTAACTTACGGAACAATTTAAAAAAAAAATTTCCAACTTTTTAGAATCTAGTCTGGTCGACCTTGAAAGCACTCCGGTCGACTACTCTTCAAGCATTCGGTCGACTGCGAACTGGGTCAGCCGACTGATTACATGGCGGGCGTCCGCTTATCGAACGTCATCCTCACTGTAACGCTTTGGTTGATCGGTTTTGAATCCACGGTTGACTGATGCGTCGTGTTACCATCCTAATACTCCTGAAAACTTTTACTTTCCATCAAGATTTCTAACTTTAAATGTTTCAGAATAATTCCAAAGTTAATTTACATCAATTCCATGCATAAATTTCACCCTTTTTTGACCATCAATTTTCTTTCTCCAAATCAGAAATCATATTTTCAACAGATGAACAAAATCCATGGCTAAACACGATATAGAAAAATTGGGTTTTACCTTCTGAGAATGTCCAAAATTCAAGTCTTTCAAACTCAAATCGTAGTAAACAATTAATTTATCAAAACTTACAACCTAATTGAGAAAGAAATAAACTTGGTTTTTACATAATAACTTCACTAGAAAAGAAAAAAAGAATTTGTTTACTCACTTGGATTTCCTCCACCAAGATCTTCAGCCACCCACAACGGATGTTCTCTTCCGCAGTAGCTCACTCAATTTCTTAAAGAGATTCAGTCTGAAAAAAGAAAGGGATTTAGACTCCTCATAAGGGAAAACTTCCCCTGGAAAATCACCCATAACCCCGATTTACAATTTCCAAATTAATAAAATTTAAAAAAGTTAAATAAAAAAAAAATCTTACACATGAATTTGGAGCGGCTACGGCTACAGAAAATATGAACAATTAGTTCTATAAATCCTTATTCAATAATTTTTCTTTTAAACCCAAAATCTTTTGCTCTCAAACTCGAAGAGAAAATGACATACTCGCACAAACATTCATTGGGTTGATCTTGCATTTCTATAATCCTTTTATAGTGTATGATGTGATTACCATTTGTCCATTACAAAAATAGATAAATTGCAATCTAGTCTCGACCCTAGTTATATTTTTTTATATTCTCTAATCTCAATAACAAAATCTAAGATTTTTATTAGTTTCAGAGTATTCAAGTCTATTATTTGTGCATGCACGAGGGTAGAACACCAAGTAAAGAGAAGAAATGCAAGGAAGAGGAACAAAAATAGCTTCAGCATCGAGCATCATCTATTCAAAATTTAAGATGTCAGTCCGAGCCTCACCGCCATAGCCTATGGATGAATTAAGTTCTTACTCTCCACTACTCTCATTTCCATAATGTTTCTAAAGATAAAAAACTTGATGATCCATTCTTGGAACTTTTTGAAATCTTTAAGAAACTACATACAAATATATCTTTTGAGGAGGTATTGGAGAAAATACACGAGTCCCGTAGAGTTTTCCGTCCTTCTAGTGTAATATTGTCCACTTTGAGCCAAAATCCACACGATTTTTGTTATTGAAGTTAGCCCAAAACACATTATACTAAGTAAAAAAAAAAACTCTACTTATAAACTATTCATTTTTCACTCTCTCAATCAACGTAGAATGATAAACTCCCACTGATATGGATTAAGCCTTCACAATCAACAAAATATTGAGACGTATTAGTGATTATTACGCTAGAAGTGCAATGTATCAAATAGGTCAAGGTGTATTTTTGAAACTACAAATGGTTGCTTGCGTTGAAGGTAATGAATTCCAATAGAATATCCAATTATGCATAACAATGATGTAGGTGTCATTTGTTGGCTATTTGTGAGTATATATGAAGATTGGAATCAATTACTAGGCATCCATGCTTGGCTTTTGCTAAAATATATGGCTTTTTCTGCCATTATTTTGACTGTGACCTGATTGTGGAAGAAAAGAGCTAACAAAATTAAACAATTACAGATGAAATTATGATCTAAAATATCAAAGAATAGTTATTAATCAAATTACTAATAGAGATCAGCAATCTATACATGCATTCTTAGGAAAGATTCTAAATCGGGCTCACTTTCAATGCAAGTGTTGATAGAAAATTCCCTCCTACAGATCTTTCCCATCTCCTCTGCACGGTTTTTCTCGGCTGCCATTCAGCTACCAACAATCTACAATCTTTCTCAGAAAAGAGGCTCCTGGAAAAACAAGCAATAAACTCCAAGGCCTCGTGTGTTTAGCAGAAGGCGGGTGAAAGAGTCGTAAATGGGGCACCAAACTGTGACCCTTGAAGTTTCACTGCATGAATTGAGTAGCTCGGGTCGTGAAGTAGATCATCTGAACAAACCCCTTGGCACATCAACGCTTAAATCTGTGGTCGGATAGATAACCCTCTTCGCAGGTCAACACTCAATCCGTAGTCGCTTCATTTCAGAGCGAAAAGTGGGGCTGGAACTAAAGGTCTTATGAGCAAGACTTTTTATATCCTCCCGAGAACAGTCCCTTGATATGCGAATTAACTCCCACAGAGCTCCTCCACTAATCATCTCTTTTGCATTTACTTCTGAGGATATTTTAGAAGAGAGGCATGAGCCAGACTACCTATTAAATCAAACCAGCTAAAAGTAAGCGTCATAAATCCACTAACCATGCTGAGCTAAATGGCAGAGAGCTAGCTCAAGGTGGCGTCTGATGGGAGACACTTCACTGTTAGCATTTTGAATGATCCAAGGAAGAGCACCGTCTTCTATTAAAAGAGATCTACAACACTTTCCACCTGTTATGAACCAAGAGTAATCAGGCTACTACTCTATATAACTATTGTTTCTCTTGAAAACTTGATCTCAGCATCCACATATTATTCTGAAATAACTCGTTAATGGTCTACGGATGGGCAATTTGTAAATGAGGATAAAGTATTTTAATTTTTAAACGAGAGTACAGTAATCAACTAAATATTTAAACTATTAAAAGAGATCCATTAAAAGAGAGATCTATACAACTAAATCTTTGCGCTGTAAAGTTGTTTTCATCATCCACATATTATTCTGCAATAGTTCTCCTCAAGTAGAAATCCTGACTTGTGATGGTCATATACATGGGCAATTTAATTTTTAAACGAGGATAAAGTATTTTAATTTTAAACGAGAGTAAAATGAAGAACTAAATATTTGAACTCTACATCTTCCTTCCATGTCAATTATTATTTGTATAGAAAACTTAAGTTAAGTTCCAATCAACTTAACTACTAATATTATTCTTAATGCTAATTTAATCACTAATTTTTTAGCATATGTTGCTCAAAAATTACAAGATCGTATGACAAGAAAATTTATATAAATCAAGGTCCAGAAACACCAATATTGTAGCGTAAATCTGTATGCTTTGATTGAGTAATTATTTCATCAAATTTCTTTGTCAAAAATGGACCTGTAACTCGAGTTTCCAGCAACATTAAACTCAACGATTGAAGTTGAGCTTGAGCTGTTCAAATAAACTAATTTCAATTTCAATGATTTAGTCAGTATTTTAAATTGTAGTTTGACTTAATCTTAAGCTAAAATTAGGTACCTTAATTTTGGCTGAAGATAAAAAAAGGGTGGTTTTTTTGCCCATATAGCTGACTAGAGCACCATTTACTAAATTCCACAAATGGGTGGCTAAAAATTAAAATGGAAACTTACTTTGCGTAGCTGCTCTTGACTCACATTTTGCAAAGTTTGCTACACCTCGAGCAACTTGGGAAAGAACATCCGGATGCCCACATCTTACCATTCCCAGCAAAGCCTTCATACCACCTTCAGACCTCAGTTTAATTTGTAGCTTATCTGAAAAACAATTAGAGGATGAAGCAAAAGAAAAGAAAAAAAGAATATTTTGATATGAAAAGTCGGGATTCAAGAACTTACCCACCTGAGCTCAAACAAAAATCCTCGTTCTCCAACTTATATTTCAAAGGGGCCTTATCAAACTTAACAAATTTGAAAACTTTTTCCTTTTCATTTTTAGTTAATAAAAACTTCTGTATAATATTTTGATGACATTGAAAACGTCCTTTCTTTATCTTTCTTGCTGCAGAATGAGAACCTTTTCATCTTTTCTTACTGATCCTTAATTCATGAAATTTGGAATCAAAACAGGAAGTAAGTAATAAGAACCACAAAATTTTATTTTGTTTTTCCTGTTTAAACAGAAGTTCAAAATTCTATTCGTACCATTGCCACATAAGTTAGCAATAGCCCCAGCAACCATGCGTAGCGTCTGTGGGTCCTCAGCCGCATTGGCAGTCAATGATAGAAGACTTATTCCTCCCTCGGACACTATAAGTTCTTGATTGGCTTCTGCAATGCCACAAGGAAGAGAAACATACAAAAGAACTCAGCATCCAGGCGTTAACTCAAGGCTCACAGAAACCAGAAAGCAATCAATTAAGAAATACCATTCATTGCAAGATTGGCAATTGCGCCAGCTGCTACTCTACGAATGGTTTCATCCTCGTAGCTTCTAAGAAGCATTAGCAGTGAGGTGAGACCACCAGCCTCAACAATCCTTTTCTGATTTGAGTCTGTTTACAATTAAGAGAGCAGAAATCATTTCTTGCGAAAAATAAAAAGTTGAAACAAAGGGTTCTCGTGTTAAAAGAATGGTATCATAACAGTAAAATTTAAAGCAGGGATTATTGGTTATTACTTTCTTTCATGTGTATTGGCATAAAATTGGTAACTACTGAATTAAATTTTAGTACAATTAGGATTTGAAATTGAGATCAACTCCCACCAATAAAATTGAAAGAAAAGTAAGAAATTAAGTTACCAAATGGAGAATTTATCTGTTAAACGTATTGTTACATAGCTTAGCACTTGTTCCAAGAACACTTAATTTTTTCATTTTTTAGGCTTTTTAACAATTAAAACCTTATAGAAACACAACTAAGAGATACAAGAAGACTGACCAAACAGGGCATAGTTTTCAGGCAATTAAATGTGGAAGAGATGACATGTGAGAGTGGATATCAACCAAAAGTGAGAACTTACCTTCAGCAGCCAGATTTGCTAATACTTTTACAGCATGAATTCGTGCATTCCCATCTTCTGAATCCAAAAATGCCAATATCTTTTCCAAACCAACTACCAAGGGATCAATTGAACTAATATCAGAAGAAAACAAAACATGGGATAATACAGCAACGATATAAGATTAGTTTGACAAAACAATCTTCACCTTCCTCAGAGAGTGTGGTAACTGATGGCCCGTGTCCATTTCTATTATTTTTCAGCCGAGCACGCCCAATTTGTTGCATAGAAGAATCAAAACCAGTAAATCCATTTCCAGGCCCACCTTTATCAATATGATTTCTCATCTGGATGTTCAGATGGAGAGCAGAGTTCATTTATAAAGAATATAAGTTCGTAATATATTTGGACAAGAATACTTGAAAAGCAATCACACGCAAACTAATTTTTTGAGACGCAAAGGAGCTTCCTTTGGTGATTAAAATTTCCAAACTTCAAGTGCTGAAAAAGTATACAAATATCTTGGGTGCTTGAGTTTTTTTCTTATCACGTCTTAACAAGTAGTTCTTGAAGTAACGACCATGATTCAGCTATATAATCTCCGTGGTCAGTGAAGTTAAAACTTTTTAAAGATTTGGGTAAATAATGAACAAAAGTGGTATTAATAATTAAATCATTAATTTCTGAATAGTTCACGCAATTCTACTACAAAATAAAACACCTGCTCAGCTTCAAGAGTCAGTTGTAGCAGCTGACTTCGTAGCATTACCACCTCTTCTGCAAGTTTCTTTTTCTGATGAGCCTCATCCTCCAAGATATTGTTAAGTTTAAAAATCTCAGAATCTTCACCGTCCTAATACACCAAATAACTCATTTTCAGACCAATAATCTCATGCCTAGTACTGAGAAAGTCCCAACTATTACAATTAAATCATCTGAATCCCGTAAAACCATACATCTGGATGCATGTACAATCTCAGTTGGTATTTAAGGCTGCCAACCTCCTCTTCAGCCGCTTTTCTAAGTTGAATTTCATTTTGAAGCTGTGCTTTAACTTCAGCAACTTGCTCAGATACAGAAACCTGTGAATCCTGCATAATGAAAAAGATAAAATATCCACAAAATGCACTAATTTCGAAAAAGAATAAGTCATGAAGAAGAAAATGGAAATTTAAATATCAAGAATAGCCTGCACATTACTTTGTAACGATCTCAAAAAAGCACCACAGAATCCACATACAATCCACTTTAACATTCTTTAAGTAAAAAACTTCAATATTCATAGTCACAGATTAAAATGAACATAGCCACTCAACCAGGCAGAAAAAAAATTAACTCTCATTAGAAGTTTAAAATCAGACTTTATATGAACATGTTATGTTTTAGCAGTTTGCAAAGTCGAAAAAACAGGATAGTGATTTTACCAACCTAAATGCACCAAATTGTAATTAGTTCATGCCACAAATATGGACTTTCAATTGCTATGGATTTAAATAAATGGATAAACCAAGACCTCCAAATGATCCAAAAGAGTGGAAAATCTACACAAATAGCACAAAATAAAATGGTGAAATCTTACAAGATCAAGAAAGCTATATTTACCTCTCTATAATACTTATCCTGTACAATGCCATTTTGGTCATGATTCAACACCAACTTTTCCTCCAATTTCTTAATTGCTTCCATGTAATCCATCTGACATTTTAGTCTCTCCTTCTACAAAAGATATTTAAAAACCTTGAAAAAATGTAGGTTTTTCTTGTGACGAGGGCAATGAATAGAACTTTTCTAAGAGTGTCATCTAGCATGCAAAGGTCGGTCCCATCCTTTAGAAAACCAAAAGGTTAACATTGGATGATATAAGATCATATAACAAAAGCAACAACAGTTAAATGTATTGATCCCACAACAACAATCCCAACCCTTACCAAAAATACATGTGATACAAATTAAAAGGCTCCTCCCAACTTTGATCAGGAAAACAGGCTAAACTTAAAAAGTTAATCAGTTGATGAAGTTTACAGAAAATCATATTTTGGAAAACAGAAAGTTCAACGAACCTCCAAAGCATCAGCAAAGTTTCTCTCAGCTTCAGAAATACGATTTTGAGCTTCTAAACTAATTCTTTCAAGTTCATCCTCTAAATTTTTTTGCAGCCTTTCATTTTCTGCAGTGAGCCTGTCAAGTTGTACTTCAAGCTTCCTAGATAAACTTTTGTAATCAAACTCTTCCTTTATTTTTAACATGTTTTCCACCTTCATAGCCTGTATATAACCAAAATCATTCATTTTCAATAATGCCTTACCAGAGCTGGATCATCACAAAAATTCTCCAAGATGAATTTTAAGAAGCACACATTGACAACCAAAGCCAAATTAAGTTTGGAAGGGCTTCTTAAACCATCAGTGAACAGTGCTCAAATTTTGACGTAATAGATATGACATTGATGACACACATGATATAGCACACCAATAGTTTCCAAGTCATCTCAAGTAAAAAATAAAAAAAGTAAACTTACCCTTTGACCAAAAAGAATGGTACTTGAAGTCTCTCCTCGATGTCGCGGAGATGGACCTATGGTCACAATCAAAGAAGTTCTTGCTGTACCTGGGTTAGAATGAGACACACCAAGAAGAGATAACGGAGAATAAGTTATTACACAAAATAACATATGAAATAGATTTAAAACCAGAATTGCATGTTGACAGATCGTAGTAACTGAAGCACAAATTTGGCATTTCAAAATGGAGATCAAGGAGAGAAAAATCAATTTTTCTTGTATCTTCTTTTTTTCAATATATTTCATTTCTTACAAAAACAATGGAAAGCAAATCATAAGAATAATAATCAAGTATCTTTCTCTAGTGGTAGAATAGCTAAAATCAAAAGCGTAATCTTCCTGACTAAACTTCTGCTCGAAATATTTGAAAGCCGGTGGGCTAATCAAATTTTAGCCAAGTCCATAGCTACATATTGGTAAACAAATCCTAACGAAAACTTGAGCTTCCAACACTTAAAATCTTCATTTTTTTTCTTTATATATGACAGATTAATTGTTTTTATATATTACCTATATGACATTCTGGATACTGATTCAGCTTCAAACATGTAGCCAAAACTTTGGAGCCCTTAAATATGAAAAATAAATGAACATCATCTTAAGATATATATGTGAATTTGGGTATCTTGTCCAACTACTTTGCGCTCCACTATCCAAAAATTCAAAGATCTCCACATAAAGCACTGTTGTTTCAGTTCAACAAGCATAAGGGA
Organism: Begonia loranthoides; assembly: GCA_022433065.1. Lineage (NCBI taxonomy): Eukaryota > Viridiplantae > Streptophyta > Magnoliopsida > Cucurbitales > Begoniaceae > Begonia > Begonia loranthoides. The sequence goes on from CM039469.1 coordinate 2,829,672, forward strand.
GAATAGATATACATAATCTTGCATAACCACTCTTTTCTCGACGCTGGTAAGTTCAGTGAGAACGAGAGAGACTTTATATGGTCTTTCAAATACGTTTCAGGTTGACAAATATCAAAAAGTAAAAGGTTAACAACATTTTCCATTTAGTTGTTCTCTTCTTCTTATTTTGGCTCATTTATAGCTACAGATTGTGGTCATCTAGAACCATAAGTTAAATCAGCTCGCAGACCAGATTATATTCTCTGACCAGCGAATTGCCCAAATTTTCAAGAGGGTATTTATACATGCAGCTTTTTTCAGTTGAATACATAAAAACTTTTCAAGAACTTCTTTCACCAGATTGTTGTTGAAGCCTACATTTGAAAGACATCATACCTCCAAATGAATCTCTAAGCAACCTAGTAAGCTTAGAATCACGAATTGGGACATGAGGACTATTTTCTGCAAGGGCATTTATGCACTTTCCCAATGTACTAAGTGAGAGATTGATAGACTTGGCTTCCTCCAACATATGTCCCTCGCTTCCTGTGCAAAAGATACAGAGATAAGTAAAAACATACAAAAAAAGTCAATTAGAATACGTGATGATACTTCTGAAACATAATCATCAAAACCCACAAGATTCTGATTCAAAGGGATGTTAGAGGGTACTAAAATGACTGGATCTTTTCTCGAACAAGTTGAGAAATAGTTTATAAGTCGCTTGGATTAAACATGATTTTAAAGGAAAGGAATGTGATAGGTCCCGTGATTATAATGAATTTAATCATGTTACTGTAAAAATAACAAAATCCCAATCAAACGTTACATGATTGTAACTTTAAGGTACATGTGGATTTAGCTTTTTCTACAAACATATCTTTCCAAATCCCAAAACATTCAATCTATTTTGAATTAAAAAGTTATCAAAAAAACAGGATTTCTAATCATTTATGATTTGAAATTCTATGCATTTTTCGATTGTTAACAAGATGTCTCCGTGCAGTTATATGATCCTCTTCATGTCACTGAAAATACTATTGTGATAATTTATTATTGAAGTAGCACTGATATAAACTGTTTTGTTGTAACTCCAACTTGGTAGCAAAACAGTTAGCAGGTGAAAAAACTTGAATAAAAATGAAAAATTTTGTTGACACCTGACTTGTGAATACGCTCCGATCCTGCCAAATCTACTATAACAAGCTTGCTTTTCCGAACAACAGGCCTAAAAGGTTTAACCAATTGAGAAGATACACCATCTTCATTTAAAAGACCATCTTCATTTCCCATGACAGACCTTTTAACATACACCTATGAGGAGAAATTTAATTAACATACCTGTCACTGAAGTATATATAAAAAGATTATTTTTTATTACCACTAAGCTAAGCAGTTGCCCTTTATAATGATAAAGCAAGCAGAATTATATTCACAGTTAGATACTAAATTAATGACCCTACAAGTAAAAAAATGAACACAACTAAGAATTCACCATAAGAATGCCATGGCTACGAGAAGACTCTGTATTCAACTTTGTGTTAGCAGCAACTCGATGGCTCTCTCCTAGTTGTAGAAGCTCCAAGCAACTATGCTGGTCCCTTATTTCTAAAACAGTTGCTCCTGGCAACGAAATATCACCAGTTTTTGGGTCTTCCACAATTGAGATATTATCATTTGAGGGATCAAGCAGGTCTTGAAGAGTCTCCATATATAGCTGAACAATGTGTGGCATATGAGAAAAGAAATTATAAAACAAATGCATTGTTACTAAAAACAACAAGCACAATAAATATTAAGAATACATCAAAAGTAGGATAAAAATTTTTAGACCTGCATATAGGAAAGTGAAACGGAATCATTTTCAGGTGAAATATCAGCCAAAATATCCTCCATTGCACGGACCATGATTCCACGATCAGATGTATCTTCCTCACCCAATCGTCCAAGAGTAAAGGTCTTCCCAGTCCCTGTCTGGCCATAAGCCATCACGGTCCCATTATAGCCTTCTAGAACACTCTACATGATTAAAAGGCACTCAGTAACAGTTTCCAAAATTCCCAGGAAGCCAAGGATGTATAACATTCATCCAAGGCCATAAAAGGTCAAAAAACAGAACTATGTAGAGAATCTTCATAGCACAAGTTGCAATCAATTTCATTAGCAACCTAAAGAATATAATAACATTACTCTTCAATGTTGGTCTTGCCAACTTCAGTTTTCATATGTTTTTCCACAGAGAAGAAATAAAAATGTTAGAAAACATTACGAACCTCCACAACAGGCTTAGCAACAACTTCATAAACTCGTTTCTGAGAAGCAGATTCAGTAAGCACCTCATCAAATTCGTAGGTATCTGAATCCCAATTGTTCTTACGAAGTTTCAACCTTTTAAGCTGGCATGCATGGACAGACAAATAAATAAGAGGCACCCCAATTAATCCTATAAGAGCCCAAAAGGTTGAAAAGATTGTCTAGAAGAAAGTACAATTCTCAAAATACTATTATGGACGAAACTACAGTACCTCTGGCTGCAATTCCACACAATCAGCAAAATCTGCATCTGCTACTAACTCTTCTGAAGTTCGGGGTCGTAACCTAACCACCACTCGAACTCTTCCGGGTACTGAACATGAGTCAAGAGCCAAAAGAAGTTCATCATAGGAAGTCCCGTTTGGTGTAGGGAACGTTATATTATATCACAAAATCTACTCGCCAATTTTTTGCCTTCAACACTAAAGTCTATTCGGTTGTCCAATAAGAATATTTTTGTGCAACTGAAAGCATATGACTTAATGCAACGGCGAGAATAATGATAACAGAATCCAAGGGAACGTCATAGTCTTTAGTATCTCGTATTTATCTATTTGCTTCACTGACTATGGTCTACAAGAAGGGCCTCAAGCAGAAGAGAATACAATCAGAATTTCGTACTAGTTCCAACTTGGCCATAACAGGTACATTCACAGAAATTCAGAAAATTAAGCATTCGTTTAAGAGAAACAGATGCGAAAAGTATGCTACTCCGAGATCGAACTCCTTAGATAAAAATGTCGAACAATAAACGGCTTCAGAAATGGACAATGTGAGCAGAAACAGTGCGCTATGGATGTATTTAATTAATAGCTAGTACTAATCACTAATCTACCGTAACGTAATTTTCCATCGAAAAGAGAAGAAAATTTGAACGGACCTCCGTCGCCAACCTTGTTGGGGCCACCGTTGAAGTAAGCGGAGTTAGAGCGGCGGAGAGAAGGCTTAGGTTTGAAGGAGGATATTTTGACAGTAGGAGCAACATAAGAGTGGCGATCCACCTTCAAAGATGCTCGTTGAGCGCCGTTTCGATTAGCCATTGGGATCGAAGCATTCAAGGGAAGGACGGGTTAAAATACAAAGAGGGAAACCCAGACAAGAATGAAACGAGAAGCGTGGTAGCAGAAAGTGTGGGAATGGAGGTGGTTTTGGGAGGGAAAGAAAAGCGATGGATTCCGTAGTTGCAGGCTTGTTTGCCGTTCGAAATGATGGGCAGAGAGTTGGGTCCCGCCACCGGAAGAAGACAGAACTGGTCTCAAAATTGATGGGTCCCACTCCGAACCTTCACTTTTTTACTCCCGCTATAATCTTTGACATGAGCAAAACCGCCATTGTAAGTATTAGTTATGGCAACTGAGCTCACTCGGCGTTCATCCTCGACAGCAGACTAGCCCAACAGGCTCGTCAATAGACTAAGTTGGGCTAGACTCCACAAAAACCATAGGTTTGGTTTAATAGGTCTTCGCCCGGACCTTTAACCGCCAAACCAGGACAAATGAAAAAATGATAAATTAATCGTCATCGTTTTGTTCTTAGTAACAAACTAACAATCATCTTTTTTTTATTAATAAATTAACCACTAAATTATAAAAAAAAATTGTTATTAACATCGCTATCACATTTATTGTTAATGACGACAAACTACAGCGAATTGATAAAAAAGAAATTATTTTCTTTCACTTAGTGCTACTGTGAATCTTTGCAGATTGATTATTTTCTCAATTTTCAATGATTTTGGACGTTTGATGACTCGTTTTCCATCATTTTTCGCGATGCACAAGTAGGAGAGATCTGTTTTGTCATTCGGTGCATATCAGAGCATATTCGGGAAAAAAAATGAGATCGTTTACTCGAAAACTTTGAAATGCCATAACTTTGTGCTCAGTCGACCGATTTGGATGAATTTTTTTAATTTTGCATAAATTGTTTAGATCTATGTGTTGGCAAGCTGCCAAAGGCAGCTTATCCCACTTTTGAACCCTAAAAACGCTTATAAGTCCTCCAATTTCCCTTCACAATTCAAAACTGTGAAGCTCCGCATGTTTTCCTGCCTAAATCTGCTTTGATATGCACTGAATGCCAAAACAGATCTCTCCTACCTGTGCATCACAAAAAAACGATGGAAAACGAGTCATCAATCGTCCAAAACCGTTGAAAATTGAGAAAAATTATCGATATGCAAAAATTCACCGTCGCAATAGGTAAAAGAAGAAAATCACCTTCTTATCAAGCCGCTGCGGATCGTCGTCAATCCACTGCGGTTCGTCATCAAGCCACCGCGGTTCGTCATCAAAGCGTTTAACGGCAAACATGACAGTAATATTAGCGGCGTCATTTTTCCATAGTTTAGTAGTTAATTTGTTAACAAAAAAAATGTTAGTGATTGACTTGTCATTGACTGCAAATGATGATAGTTGGTTTGTCATTTCCCAAAAAATAATGGTGGAAGGTTTGATTACCCGATCTTAGACATTCATGTTGGCTTTTTGAACGGCGTGTAACTCGGCTAGCTACTTGTCATACACTAAACCAGACATGTACTAAACAAGTTAACTATCGAGTCAGTTCAGTTGACTCGTTAGACTCATATCGTTAAATTAAATTTTTTCAAATTAGACTCGACTCATCAAATTCATTTGACATCTTTAATCAATATTATATTAAATCCTTACTTTTATGCCTTTAATTTTTTAAAATTAATATTTAGTAAATCTTTCATCAATTAATATTGAAAAATTTTACGCGTAATAAGTTCTTAAAGTTAATATTCAATATAAAAGTATTAACGTACGTGAATACTCAATAACGAGAAAGGAACATTGTAACGACCCGATTTCTCGTTTTTCCTTAAAATGCCTGAAAATTTTTAAATTTCTTTTTAAAACAATTCAAAGCGCGCCTAAAACCAGACCACTACCAATCATTTATAAAATTCATTATAAAATCCACTTAATAGAGCTTATGCGGAAGCGTTATGAAATCGTTTGTTTAAAGTGTTGCGGAAGCGTAAATAACTTAACTGAGGGAAACTAATCATTTAAATACAATTTATTACAACTTAATTTAATTAAAATTGTTTCCCCTTTTTACCCTCTTTATGCCTGGCCAGCCACGATCTCTCTTGCGCATGCAAATCTGCCATCCCCTGCCTTTGTGTTTTTTTGTCATTTCTTTACTCATAGTCCATTCATCTACTCCTCGTACGATTACCTACATCTACAACACAAGCAACTGTAAGCTTAAAGGCTTAGTAAGGAAACAAAGTAAATGCAACGTAAATGTCACTCTTTAGTCCATTTTGAAATGCGGGCCACCCAAACCAATCCTTTCGTGAAGTCTGTTGGTTTATTAATTACTTTGCTCTTACTTGATCTATTGCGATCTATTATTCCTTACTCGTATCTCAAGCTAGTGTTGGGAGGTTTTTTTTGTGCAATGGCATAGTGCTCAGATCTAACCTTTTACTTGCAATCTAGAACTCCCGTACCCTATGAGGGAGGGGCTCCGCCTAGAATGCAAACTACATCCGATATCCATCCACTCTCAATTCTCTTTCCTTCTTCTTTTTCTTATCATTTTAGTTCACTTATGCATGTTTGCGTACCACCACTAAGGTGGCACTTCCTATGCTTTCTATTAACATGATGCATAAACGTACATTCTCAACCTAGCATAATGCATAATGCTTCACAACATAACATTAATAAATTGAAGTGCGCATCAAATAAAAGTAACTAGAATTGAAAGCGCATATAAGAAAGTAGAGCACAAATAGGAGAAAATAACTGCACACAACAGAAAACAAGTAAAACGTTGAATTTAACAATGAAGGGCAATAAGCTAAACATGCTCAAGGAGATGAGATTATTATTCTAGTTTAACATGCTATACTATTCTACGTTAAGTCAAACGCTCAAGTAATGTACACTTAGGTCATCTATCATTATTATCTAATTTGTTTAACATGCTGCTATTATTCCAATAAATTACATGTTTGTGTAAGTGAACATACTAAATGATTTAATATGTTAATTACACACTACGATTATCATTCCTAATTCAATTTACATGTTTGGGTCTATTAGTTCATTACATGCTATTTTAGTTGATTAATCAAACTATTACCATTTACATGCTTGTATTCTGATTAATTAACATGCTATAATTAACAATCTCGTTTGGTTAATTTACTAATTAATAAATTAGCTAAACATGGTATGACTAGGTTAATTAATCCCTATGTTAATATTATTAGCAAGCTCGTTGAAAGATTTCAATTATACTTCTAATTAATTATTCTAATGGATTAACATGAGTCTAGTTAATTAATTATTCTAATTAATTAATCTACTCAAATCTAGTTGATTTCTTTAGGTGACTACTCTAGTGAAGTGAATTATTCTAATCAATTACATGTTCAAGTTTAGCTTAGTTACTAGTTGATCACTTTAGTAAATTAACATACTAGCCTTAGCTTCGTTAATTATTTAAGCATGCAAGCTAAGTTAAACATGCTAACTACTAAATCATACTCATTAGACATGCTAATATTGGTTAAGTGTACTAGTATTAGTTGTCCTAATCTAGTTATCCTAACACGTTTTAGTTATCGTTAATTAGTTATTTAACATACCCAAATCTAGTTCATTTACTTTAATTTACTAACATGCTTAGCCTAGTTAATTAATTTAATTATGTTAGTTAATTTAACTAACGATGATTGGACAACTAGTTAATTAATTAAACTAGTTAATTAAACACACAACAAGTCTAATTAATTACCCAAATGAGGATCATGATTATCGTCAATCGAACATGCTTGCACAAAGCAACTTAACTAACAACCAGTAAGGAAGCACAAAAATAAAAATAACATCAATAAGGGAATTCAAGCTCGTTCATGCATATGTCATCTTCTCAGAATTTCCCCATCAAGTTCTCATCCTATAATTCTCGGCAACCCATTCCATAATCCACAATTATTTATCATAGAACTAATAATAATATTAAAGCTAACACTAGAGGGAATATCACAGATTCACAAAATCCACAAAAACTCTAACCATTTATACACTATCATCAAGGAAAGTAACAAACAGCAAGAGAAACAATAACAACAAGGAAAACACTATCACTCACACACACACTCTTGTGGTGTAGGGTCTCCTCATGGCCAAGACATCCCTTAATCCTTACCAATTTGAAGACACTAAATACTCAAGGACATCTTTCCTTCAACTCACGGTACTTTTAGCTCCCAGCAACTCTAGCTCACTAGTTCACTCCTCACTCTCACGCAACTCTCCTCACACACAACACTCAACTTACTCACTTTCACTCACTTAACCCACTTTTCTCAGCTCACTCACCACACACTAACAACATTAATAGCACTCAACTTCCCTCTCCTTCTCACTTTTCACTCGCAACTTCCTCTCACTCTCTTTAGCTCTATGGACTCCTTCACGTAGGAAATGAAGACTAAATGGCAGGGAGAGAGATATTACTTAGAAGAGGGGAGGGACACCATGAGTGGCTAAGGGTAGAGAGGGAGATGACTCCAGGCAGGGGGAAGGCTGGCTACGACATAGGGACGACTTCGACGTCCAGGGAGGGGGAGGGGCGATTTTCTTGTCACCCATGAGTGCATTAATTTGCTAAACGACAAGAATTTCTAATTATTAACCCTAAACTTACGCAGAACTAGGCTATTTTGGATGGGTGCGGACGCATAAGTCTCGTCTGCAAGGCTAAAATATCACAGCCTAAATCAAGGCTCCGGACGAGAGAATGCGTCTTCGTCCTGTCCGTACCGTCCGCAAGTGACTTGCGGACACCGAATTGTGTCCGCACATAGCATCTGCGTGTCGTCCAAAAGTGTCCTAAAATCGGACAGAGGCAAATCGGACGATACCTTAACTGGTCCGCAGCTGTCCCAACTCGTCTGAAACTGTCCAAGTTTAGAACAGATTCGATGCCGACACTACTCCTCTCGTCTGCATCGTCCGGACCCTCGTACGCAACTCCACAGCATAGTGAAGTCAGGACATGAAACTTCGTCCCGAGTCGTCCCCAGGCTAAGGGAGACTTGCAATGCATTTGCAGACGACTTGGCTCGTCCGCATCATCCAGGACCTCGTCCGCAACTCTACAGCACAGTGAAGTCAGGACGATACATCGTGTCCCCATACTCGTCCCAAATGTCGAGGACGTTATGTAATGCACTTGTGGACGACATAAGGCATCTGAAGTGTCGTCCGCAGGCGTCCAAAAACATCCACGACAGCCTTTCTCATATTTTTTCCACTTAACTCCTACCCCATAACATCTTCCCCATAAATACACGTCATAAAACGACATGCATAGTTATGCAACTTACAACCCTAATTATCCCATCATCTAATTACTTCACGTAACGATGATAATGTTAACAAAAATACCCCTAGACTTAATGCTTTAGCACGACCTTGGTAACACCCCGATAAGTGTCCAACTGAAAAATTAAAGGTGTTACATACGCTCCCCCTTAAATAAATTTTGTCCTCGAAATTTGCCCTTCCTAACACTCTCACTAACCCAACTACGCATCCAATCTCTTCCTAACTACCCCATTTGATGACGTAGTCCCCCTACTGCCCTACGACTTCACTCTATCTAGACCTTCTACTCCCTCTTTTGTCTATAACTACCCGCTTGACTTAATCCAATCGCGTCTCTTGTATCCTAAGGGTCGACCGCATCCTCATACTTACTCACCACGCTTTCGCTACGACACTCTGATCACATCGATTCCAAGAAAAGAATTGCCTTAATCATAGCCATTCTTCAACATCAAGAGCAAAATGACAAATTTCTTATATCCAATTATCGCCTCAATCCAACAAATACTCCACTGGTGCTGCTCTACTCTTGAATTCGCAGCGTCTTTCTCCTAAATTTGACGTTCCACATCAAATTTTTCCACCCACTCCACGTGAATTCCACACCACCTTTGACGTCGAACTCACATTTCCTATACAATTTTATCCTTCAGGTCCTTCTCACTTCGTAACGTAAGACCTAACACCTATGTTTTTCCTCTCTCATTTACGACCTTGGCATACTCGAACGTACTCTCCACCATCAATTCTGTCCGTCCAAGCTTTCCTGAGTTATGAACTACACTGCTCCATAGCTGAGTTTGACGCATTCCGTCTTGCTTCTCTTTTTGTATCCGTACTTGTTTCCTATCCGAGTTCAGGTTTTTGTTCCCGTGGCTGTCTCCGTTTCTGTCTCCATTCCCGTTCCCATATCCATTTCCAAAAATCACTCTGGAAACTTCGTTTTCGTTTCCATTCCCGTTTCCGTTCCAGCTCTGTCCCTGCCTTCGTCTCTGTACTCGTTCCTGGAGAAGCTCAACAGATTGAATCCGCTCTTGCCGTACAGTTGTGCAGTCACGTCCTAGGTTACCTTGAATATATTCAAATCGAGATGGAGAACCTAATCTGAGTCCGACATAATCCAAACCAACATTAAATATATTTATCTAATTCCAAAACTCATGTTTTCACTTCAACCAAATTTCTATCAATTTAATAATAACCAAATTCATCAACTATAGATTTTTACTCATAACTCAAGAGTTCACAACTCTCTTTATTTTACACACAAACTAGTTTATCAATATTAAGGTCATAATCACCTTCTTATCACACCATGTTGATATCATTCTTCATTCAATCACTTTTAATCAAATTAAATCAACATCAATAGTCTACTCCAATCCAATACTTCTTTCATTCAATTTTATCAAAGCAAATTTATATCATAAAGATTACACATACAATTCCATAGATTTAGATTTACATCTAATCACCAATACAAAATTTTCTCTACCTAAACTATACAATATTCAACACAATATATAAAACTCTTATATTAGAGACTCTTACCTCTTGGAGATCACTTATTCTTAGAATTGATTTTTGGCTCAAAAGATTCCTTTTGAAGAGATGAACAATTCTTTTTAAGGGATAGACGATTAATTCCCTATTTTTCCCCACTTTCTTCTTCTCCTCCTTTCTTTCTCTTTTGTCACTGGTTCCTGCACGAAAATGACTAAGTCTCAGCCATTTCTCCATTTTTCTAGAGCGCTCTTAGGGTAAAATTACCATTTTATTCAATTTGCTTCAAATTTTACTATTTTACCCTTAAATTCACAAAAATATCATAGTTAATAACCTTTAACCACTCTTAGATTAAACTAATTAATCTAGCTTAATTAATTAAACTTAATCATCCACTAATTATGCATTAATCGCATAATTAGTCACTAATCCCTAAGTGACACGTGACATAACCTCATTGGTTGTCCAATTTTGTTACATTGCCATATACTTCAACATATTAGGAACATTTCTCCTTTTATAAGCTTCTCCAAATTCCAATTTTAAAGTCCAATTTCCAAAATAGAGTAGTTTATCCAACTTCAAACTTGCATAATTTTTATTGCATACATCTAAATATTTTCAATCCAATGTAATACACTTCATTTATATGTCTATTTTATGACCTTAAAATGACTTGAATTGATAATCACAATAACATCTTCAATTTACTTCAAACAGTAACTATGCTTATTTGTAGCACATCCATTTATTTTTGTGTAAAAATTCATATCTTAATGAACATACATCTAATTGATCCAATTTCATCATCATTTCATAGTTTCAGGTATCTACTATTATACTTATTTTTAGTTTGAAACCTAAATTGGTTGGTCAATCTCCCTTTTAAATTCATCTCATATCTTATTGTCACATAAATCATATTTAATTATACAAAATATGATTATTAAGGTTAATTATAGTCTAGGTCATCACATTTTCATTGGATATATTTTATATTGAGCATACATATTATTTCATTGATCATCTTGGTCGGATGAACCAAGTTTCATCGACCCGTAAATGAGTCACATTTTTTTTATGTACATTTGACCGTTAGAGGACGTATTTGTTTGTGTTAATTAGAGTAATAAGACAGCTGATTGCGTCATGTCCCTAGACACAAAACCCAAAAATTGATCAAAGTCTTATTTTCGCATCACTATTATTATTTGTTCATGACATGATATGCCCAGAATTCGTGAGTAACTCCATTTTCACTAGACTTTTCATAATGTACAGTAAGACCTATTCTTTTTTATGTACCACACTATAATAAACTGTTTTATTATTTGTCCTATTGCATGTTTTATAAACCCATTTTATTTCACATGTTTTATATATAATATACTCCTCATTTTAATTTAATATTAACCTGAAGCGAAAAATTTTACCTCTATTAAATTTAGTTTACTCACCTCAACGACATTTTCTTCAAGTTTTAGCTTAGAGGATTATCAACTACTGACGCAAGACTAAACTCGATGAGATTTTCACTTTAGTATTTATTTCATTTCAAGAGTTCTATTTGCGAAGTTAGAATTTAATTTAAACCTATAATAAAAATATTTTATTTATTTTTATAGCACATTTATTTCCATACATATATTTAATGTCATTGATGAACATCTAATTTAATTTAATAGGATGAGTCTTGACATTTACTTTTGCCTTTAAGACTTCCATTGCTAACATTAAATCTTAAGTTATGGGTACAATTTGGTTTGTTTCGGATCTAGTGTTTATCGTTTTGTCTCGGGTCTCTTTCGGAGTGAGACAATTTATGACTTAATCATCAACACACAATAAACAATAAGCAAATTCCAGATAATAATGAAAAATAATTTAGAAGTAGCTACCCATTGACTTCCATTCCTTGGGCTCTCTAGAATTATGCTATTAACATTCCATACTAGCTTAGTTAAATATATCTTATATTATGTTGGGAAAAATATTGAATGGATCGTTACCACTGAGTTTGGTGCAAGGCAAAGGCAGCCGCCCGTCTCCGGCGGCCCGTGTTTGTGGCCGTCCAATGAACAATTCCGTCTCCACATCTGAGGTAGAACTAGTTTCTTCTACGGCTACTAAGTTTAGATCAGTGATGGGCTCCTGGCCAGCACGGGTTCGTGGCCGGCCGACGAATAATGCCATCTCCACGTCTGAAATCGAACTAGTTTCTTCGGCAGTCGCTAAATTTTCTCCTATTTCCGTTGGTGGTTTTTGTGGTTGATGGCCACACTGCAAAGATCAACAGCCAAACGAAACAATCTGATTGAATTTTATGAACTGTTATTCTTAAAATTTCTATGTTCATAATGTGCTTTTTAAGTCACCTTGTCACATAGTCTGGCAGTTCCACTTTCTTGGATTATTTCCTGCAACATTTTGTGCAGACCAACATTGATAAGTCAGAGGGCTGTATCAAAGATGTTTCTGAAAACTGCTTTTAACAACTGTTCTTTACAAAAACTTCAATATTATTAAGAGATTGAGCAGAAAACAAAAATCTATTTGGATAATTCCTTTTTTGTGAAATAACAGTTCACAAACAAACATTATATCCCTCACCTTTTCTCGTAGCCAAATGTTTTCTAGTCCTACGGCTTTCTCCTGCAATGTTTTTTAGATGAATCGGGCAAAGAAACGATCAGAAAACACAAAATATTAACTCCACTGAACCAAATTATCCGAAAAACTATTCTCCCATCTTTAACAGCTTCATAATTAGATCAAATATGAGAAACTTTACTACTGAATACTAGAGAGAGAAAACAAAAGATAGAGAGAGAGAGAGAGGAGAAAACAACATAATTATAGCAATTCTAATCACAGAATTAATCAAATAAGTAAACCTCTAAATTAAGAAATATGCTTAAAACATGATTAATCAAGCACACTAGGGATGATCATTTTACCTTCTCTTGGAGTTGTAGGATTTGTTCCTCGAAGACCTGAGTCTGTTAAGGCAAAATGAAACTTCCTATCAGTAGTCACGTACGTATAGAATGCATACTTACACCTCAACACTTGTATGAGACGCCATTGAAATGTCAAGATGACAATTTTGCAAATTTTTTTAATTAAAAAAGCAAGGTTTTGTTTTGAGAAAACAAATTAAGTTTTGGGCTGCAAAGCAACAATGAAAAAACAGATATGAAAGGAAAAAAAAAAAACAAAAAGAGAGGATATACATGACATATATATACTGAAATCTAACACTCTAAATGTAGTTATTTCATAATTAGATTAAGTATGATAGATTGTGACAGTCCGCCCTGTGAAAACAGAGACGACCCAAAATACTATTGATTATGAGAGTCCAACTCATACTAGTGAGAATACACAATCCCACATCGCTCAATAAGTTTTGGGCTAACTCCAAAAACAAAATTGTGCAGTATTTGGCCCGTAGCTAATAATATTGTACTAAGAGTACTGGAGAACTCTACAAATTATAAATAGACAAAATAATGGATCACTTTCACCGATAAATAAATGACATATAATCGATATGACACGACAGATTGTAAAATTAATGCGAAAATTAGAGAGGAAGAAGATTTTAGAATGCAGAAAATGGAGGTTTGTAGTATCAACCTTTCTGGCTCTAATATTGCTTAAGCTCTTCTCCAACTGTTGCTCTATGCTATTAAGTTCTTCCAAAGAGCATGATGTCTGACCTCCCAAAAGCTTCCTGAATTTTCATTTCACAAAAAAAGTACTTGAATTTCTTTGAAATTTGAAGGAAAACAAATTATGAAAAAGTAAAAAGAAAAAAAAACCTCTTTGAAACCTCAAGCTCATCCATCTTCTTCATCATATTCTCAGTCTCACACTTCAAGTGCTGCCATTTATCACATTCATTTGACTAAAAATGGCAGTAAATATTGAGTTTACAAGAATGACAAAATAAACAATAAAGTTAGACTCCAATGACTCGAATCTTATTTTAATCAAACCCATAAAGCTCGTGGTGCGGCAAAAAAAATGTGTACGTCTCATAATAAAATTAGGGTTCTTATTTATTTTATGTTTGAATCGCAAAACTTACATTATACTTGAATTAGGACCGAATGAATTTCTCTTATCTATCCGTGATTTTCTACCAGTTAGGCACTTCCACGTAAATCATTGTGTTCGTTCTTCGCTTTTTCTTGCGATTCACGTTTAGTCATTATAAAAGCTCATAAAAATTTATAGTAATTCAATAATGTGCTGCGGTTTAAAGTAGTTTAATCTCAACTTGAATTTTATTCCCAAAGGCTACAATTGTGTGGAAAAGTATAGACTTTTCCCAAATTTCCTATCTAAAACATATCCTAAAAAGTTTACTATCATGTTCACTATGTATTTTACCGTGTTTTGTAGGCACAAAAATTTCAAATTTTCAACAAATGAACATGATAGTTTTTCGAATGACTAGACTCTTCGTGTTTAACCCCTCGTCTTCCTCGCAAAGAAGCATTCTTCACGTATTTATTAGAACATATTCATCATTTGTCCCCTTTTTGGGTTGTCATCCATGTACTATATCTCAGTTATGATTTAAAAAGTAAAATGCAATTTAACCTCAACTCAGTGATCATGGGCAATTGATATTTAAACTATTTTTTCAACAAAACTGTCATTGTATTTTGGGTAGTTAGCAAAATAGCATATGTTTCGATAAAATACGCCAAACGACTTGCTTTTTTAGCTTATAATAGTCATTTAAACGTACCCTAATTACTTTGATTCACACAATATCTTGCACACACTCGATATCACAAATCGATTTCGAAGACTATGGGATAGTCTAACTAAGGTATGTGATTGAAATCAATTGTGAAGTTAAGTTTTCATAAAATCAATAAGTCAAAGTAACTAATATGATTTAAAATGACCATTACAAGCACAAAAAAAAAAAAAGACATTTGACAAATTTCTCAAGATATGGGTCGTTTTGCTAATTTGACAAAGTACAATGCAATTTCACTTTAAAAAAAATAATTTAAGGTATGGATTATCCATGATCCCTAAATTCATCGACTAAATTGCATTTCACCATAATTTAATTATGTTATAAGTTATATGTGAAGAAAAAAGAGATTGGTTGTTGGTCGATATTTACGGTCAAATCAACAACATCGAACCTTGATCTGTGATTTGAGAGGATTGGAATTGATTTGAGTGCCTTGGACGTGCTTTGCGTAGCGCTCTATCGTCTTCTGCGTGCTACTAAAATAAAATTAAAAAATCAAGTTAAATAAAGTAAGAGTAGAAAGAAGTTGAAATGAAGAACACTTGCTCTAAAACACTTTGGAGGTGGTGGAAGAAGGAGCACTATAAAATTAGCATTCATGCTCAAATATATCAACCATGTACACGTAGCAAGTATA
The DNA here is from genome assembly GCA_022433065.1 of Begonia loranthoides. Lineage (NCBI taxonomy): Eukaryota > Viridiplantae > Streptophyta > Magnoliopsida > Cucurbitales > Begoniaceae > Begonia > Begonia loranthoides. Next base: position 2,845,270 of record CM039469.1, read on the forward strand.
TTTGTACGGAGATTTATATGTTCAACATACATGACAATATAAGCTAAATTACATTTAAAATTCTAAGCTAAAGGAATATAGACAGTGATGTTAATGAACTCTTCCCAAAAACAAAAAACAAAACTCAAACTACCTAAGTTTGCTACAATAAAACTTCTACATATAATGTAAATTATATATATAATGGTATAAGTTAAATATATAATTTTCCCACATAATTTTTCATAGTAATAGCATGTGATGGAAATAATTAATTAATTAATGAAAATATATATGAATAATAAACAATAATTTTAACATAAATAACTATTGTAAATTTAATAAGATATGATAATAATAATAATAATAATAATAATACCAACATGTAGTAAAATTGAGTGGTGATGGTGGTTTATTTAACTCCCCTCATATATTTTATATCATGTTAGCTCATTCAATATAATTTTTTAATTATATGAGTAATTTTATATATAATCAATTAAATAATATACATGGATAATATAATAAAATTAAGGGTAATTTATTAAAAAAAAAATTTGAACTTTGAGTCAGTGACAAGTCAAACTTTAAATTAATTTTGATAACAAGTAAAATCTTAAACGATGAGAAATAAACAAGATAAAATTTGCAGTCACGTTTTTTGTTAAAAAACGTATTCCGGATGTTTGCGCTGTTCGTGCCAGTATAAAAGTAAAATAAAGGTGTTAAAATATGGAAGTAAAATAGTCAATGGGTTAGTAGATATATATGTTAGCCTAAGTGTGTTAGGCGTATTTATATTTTGATGATGAACAATTTAGTTAAAGTGTAAAAGTTGTTTATTCGTTGAACTTATAATTATCATATTTGATGTTTAAGTTGGAAATACCCTTGATCAAGGGTATTGGGAAGGTTTAATATGTTTGTCTAAGTCTTTGCAGGAGAAATCTGCGTCCTCAGTATAGACTGAGGACGCCATTCTACATTCCCTTCAGCGGACAGTGATTTAGCGGATGAGGCGGACGCAGAGGACGCAAAATATTAGCGTCCAATATGAATGTGTCCATTTCGAGATGACGCGGACGATACTATGCGGACGTGGCAGACGCAAGATATTAGCGTCTGATATGAATCTATCCATTTCGAGATGACACGGACGATACTATGCGGACGTGGCGGACGCCAGATATTAGCATCCGATATGAATCTGTCCATCCTGGTGTGACGCGGACGATGTGAAGCGGATGAGGCGGACGCAAGATATTAGCGTCCGATATGAATCTGCCTTTTCTGGTTTCGACGCGGACGATAGACGCGGACTGGGCGGACGTGAATTTGGCGTCCGCAAACACACAGAATTTTGCAACGGCTATTTTCCAACGTTCGACTGCGGACGATCCTAAAGGCGTTTAGGACGACCGCACTGGGAAAATTATAAATACCTAGAATGCGAAGAAGAACACACCTCAAGCAATACGAAGCGAAGCTTTGCCGAATTTTTGACTCAATCATTGTGCACGAATTTGAGTGGTAAACACATCCTCCAAAGTATTTGAGTGAGGTCAATTGATTGTTGTGAGGATTGTTGTAAGTGTGAGAACTTGAGAATTTTCGTGAGAAAATTATATCCGAGTGAAAAAAGCAACCCCCTACAAATCAGTTTGTTGTAACGGTACGATTGACACCCATGCAAGATCAATCATTTGTAACCGGACGCGGTTTGTGGAATACATCTTCAAGGGTGAACCTTGGAGCCCAGACGTAGGCGTGCTTGGCCGAACCGCGTTAACAACTCAGTGTCGAATTTTCTAACCCTTCCTCTTATCTTATTGTTAGCATTGCTTTACTTGAATTCCTTCTTGTGATAAATTAAATATTGGTTAGAAAATCTAATATCGCAAGAAAAAGTTAATAAACCTAATTAACCCCCGGGTAAATTTTGATCCTACAATATAAACTTCAATTAAGTGGAAAATAAGGTGCTAAATGTAACTAATAAGTAATCAAAGGAGAGAAGACACTTGGCACATAAAGGGCAAGTCACATCATGTTAATTTTCTATAATGATGGGACCAATAAATAGCCTCATTTCAGCTATATTAACTCATTTTGGAACTTAGAGAGAGAAGGCAAAAGATAATGAGAAAATTAGAGCTTTGTGGAAAACTTGGTGTTTTTGGAGTCTTACCTCAAACCTTAGAGTATTGGGAGTGTGAAGGCTGAATCAAGGTCAGATTTGAATCATAGAACATACAAAGCAACATATTTCCAACAACCTAGGATTGTAGTTGTGTTCTGTTGTTTGTGAGTTTATCATGTGAAGGGATTTTTGAAGTGTTATGACCAAATATATTTTATGTTTAGATGGTTTTTGATAGAGTGAATTCCCCTTGATGGTTTAGATAGTTTTGGATGGAGTAAATTCCCCTCGATGGTTTTGGATAGATGATTTTGGTTTGGAAGAAAATGTTGGCTCGCACTACAACCCAAGCTTTTTTGGTGTCGCAGCGCCCCTTTAGGTAGAGAAAATCCCCTTGATCTTCTTCTAACATTTCAGCCTCAGCTTCTAAGGCGCCTAGGCCGTAGAATGTCGTGATCCTGAAGTGTCATAGCTCTAGGCATGTTTTGCCTAATTTTCTGCATAGTTCACTATGCGTGTATAATGCGCTCAGATGACATCAATTGATGTATAATCTTGATAAGTTCCAAGTTGATCGTGACCTATTCGTTGTTTGTTGAATGGAACATGCATTTATGTTGTGACATGCATTAAAGGGAGACAAAAATCATAAACTAATGTGTATGCACATGTATAAATTGGGAGCAAGAAGGGACTATGATTTCTCTTGAGTGAATGGCCCAAAGCCTAATGAGGAAAGCAACGCACAAGAAATGTTACTGTCTTTATCGAAGAAAGCTCCGAAAATTGTGAGTGTGCATTGATCTACACATGGTTAATGTGGAACATGTTGACATATACGAATTGAATGTTAATAGTGCATCATGTGAATCGAATTGATCACTAAAGTAAGACAAAGATGCACAAAAGTAGGCATAACATAGAATAGAAATGTTGAGCGGGTCATGTTTAGTACCTCTTGATTTTAAAGTTCTTGATTTGATTTCTTAAACGTTTAGCTAATATTAGAACTTGCTTATATTAGTTAAGCTTAATCTAATTGTTGGTTGATCTAGCACTTCATGCTATTCTTCTATTTTCTTCCCACTTTGGGAATCGACTTCTTCAATGACGCCTTTGCCTTCGGGATGTGGCAAATCATGCAAGTATATTAGAAGAGAGAGAGGGAGAGCATATGAACTAGTTTTTTCTTCCAAATCATAGCATTGACAGTCAAACGTACCAAAGGTGTTTTGTCGCTAGCATGTATTTATGTATTTATACATACATATGCACATAAGATATCACGTAATATCTTAATCTCTACCAAATAGTACAATATTGTTTGTTTTCGGCCGTTACCTCAAAAAACTATGTACCAGTTGAAAATGAATTGTTTTCTACGTAATACACTCTAAGACAATTCAATATGAGATTGTAATATCGTCATTTAGTCTTAGGCCCTAACAAAACCCTCACAAAAATGGGTCACCACATATCAGAAACAAATAAAAATGTTCACATTATGTGTGTGTGTATGTACAGACACATGCATACGTACGACCGTATTTATGTATTTATTTATAGTAGCCCCATCATATAGAAATCACCATTCTTATTGGTGCACTAAAACACACTTTTTTTTGTTATCCTACCATGAAAAGAGGATGGGAAAAAATGTTGCACAATATCAAAGGTTTACAGCTAATGCATATGCAATATCAATGTTTTATAATTGGGAGTCCAATCGTTTATGGTGAATTAATCATGTGGATCCATCGTTGTATATCGCATATTAACACACACATGTCATACATTCATATACATACACACATACAGATACTGGTATGTATATATGTACATGAAGCAAAGATGTATGCATATATATATACATACATGATCATTGAAGCATAGAATAGTGTAAGAATGCATTGAGAGAGAAAAGAGAAACTAAAAGAAAGGTAACCCTAGAGTGAGCAAACCCATAATTTTTAGCAGTCGAAAGCAGAAGAGAAATGCTGGAAAAAGCAAGTAAAAGAAAGTACCCAGAGCTTGCAAATTCATGGAGCTTTCCTTTGGGAGAGAAGACGATGAGAGCTATCTCTGCATCGCAAAGAACAGAGAGCTCAAACGCCTTCTTCAGCAATCCCTGTCGTCGTTTCGAGAACGTAACCTGTCGGCTTGTATTGTCTTCTATTCGACGTAGCTGAGTCTTTCCTCTCACCATTTCTCTGTCAGCAGAAACAAAGAATGAAGAAGAAGAAGCTCATTTAGGTTAATGGAGTGAAGAAATAGCCAAACCCTTAATAAGAACAAGACTTACAACTTAGATGACTATTTCAGATCAGATTCGCACGTCTTGGTCAAAGCGCTGGGTACCTCTGAAACAACGGATTTCCTCATCTATGCTGTAGTACACAAAGACATTTGATGAGTTTTGAGAAAAATAAGGAAGGTTAATATATTCTTGCAGCAAATCTTGAGCTTCAGATCAGAGATAAGAAAATTGGCGAGACCCAAAATCTTCTACGAGAAAAAATAGATCAAAAAGGTAATTTTGAGACGAAAATTTTAGAGAAATATGTTCTTTTGAACTAAGTAGGGACTCCTTTTTGCGATTGACTGCTCGTACTAAGAAAAACGACGGGAAAACATCTTTCCCTACTCCAGCAGTATTCTACATCTACTGCATCAAAAAAGAGACAAAACCCACCATTTTCGAAGAAGATGAAGCTCAGAAACAGAATACTCAGAAGAAGCAAAGTAAGAAAGGTCTGAGAAAATGGCCAGAAGAAGAAGATATAGGTTGTAGCAGACCCACCTTTCTTTACTTCAACAATTATTCCTCCACTTTCCATCTCCTCCTCAGTCCTCCCCAACTTACAGAAAAGCAAGTGCAAGACCCAACTTTTATAATAACATATTCAAGCTCAAAGTTAGAAATCAGAAAACCTCATACTTTGCTTATTTTGGTAAAACCCAACACCCAAAAAAGAAAATTCGATATAAAAGGAAACCCTAAAAGATAATTTTACCGAAAATAGTTATATTTTTTTTGGGAAATAAAAATTATTAAAAAAATGATCAGTTATCCAGAAGACAAAGCGCAGGCTGCAAAGATGGGGGGAGGGGGAGCTAATCTACCGAGACCAGTGCAATTATGAAACACGCTTAAGTTTATCTTCGTACAACGTTGTAAATGGCCAGCCAATCAAAACTCGATAGCGTTTCCGATGCAGCCTGTCACCTTCTTGGTCGTCTTATTATTATAATTATATTTTTAAATATATTTAAAAATATGTTAAATTAAAGAGAAAATAACACTGCAGACTTTACAAATTTATGATTAATGATAAGTCAAATTTTGAAAATTATTTTTTAACTATTAAAATTTTGAACTATAAAAAAATTTTGGCGACGACCTCGCAGTCACGATTGCCGTCTAGGACTGTCCAGGTTAACTCATCGGTTTCTACTCTGTCAAGCGACGTCAAATGGAGACGAAGAACGTCAAGCTCCGTCCTTCCCTGCGGTTCGAAGAAGATGGACGATGGCAGGCAATGGTGGAGACGAAGCTAGAATTGTCTAGAGGCGACAGACAGACGACATGCGGTGGCAGTTGGATCGATCAAGGGACGTCCATCTTCTGGATCGACGGCCAGGATTGAATCTAGCGTCTTCCAGAGGCGAAGACGAACGACGATCCTTGGCTGTAGGATCGAGAGACGGAAGTCCAACTTCTGCATCGAAGGCCAGGATTGAATCTAGCGTCTTCTAGAGGCAAAGACGGACGACGATCCATGGCCTTAGGATCGCGAGACGGACGTCCATCTTCTGGATGGACGACCATGATTGACTCCAAATTAACTGGGTCACGTGCAGGCACACACGATCTTAAAACGCCCTATTTCCAATTATGACGGACATCCTTCGGCATGACACGGATGTCCGTCGTCCAATACTACATCGTCCTACCCTAAATGTACCCCTCCAGTCTTTAGACGGCGTCGTCTAGGCCATCACGGACGTTCGTCTTAATATGATGGACGTCCGTACAGCTCAAAACGATAGCATTTTCTACTTGACGGACGACGAAAAGCTACTTATAATCGCGAAGGGCGTCCTTGCCCTAGATATTGCCCTGTACTACAAATCGCGAAAGAGTTTTCCCCTGACAAATTCCCCCGACGAATTCCTGAACTCCCGATTAACTGTCGATTAAGTACCGAGTTTTGAATCTAAAAATGGCGCCGAAGACTAGTCAAGCGTCAAAGAAGCGTAAGGTGGTGGCTCCCACCGAGACGACGAGTCCAGTGCTGTCTGCAGAACCCGGGTTGTTCAGCTCAGCCTTCGCCAATGAAAGATACGATAATGACATTGTACCCCGTGCAATAATCATATCTAGGTAGGTAGATTTCAATTCATTTGCTGATTTTGGATTGAAGACGATGTTTGAACGAATTGGGTTGGATAAACTGTGCACAATGGGAGGTTATTTCTGTGAGAGAGCTGTTAAACTGTTTTATGCCAATTTGGAGTTGGACATATCCAGTGACAAAGAGTTGAGGACTTTTCTGTTTGGAAAACAGATTAGGATAACTCTAGGACAGTTGAATGAGCTCATTGGATGCTCCACGGAGGAACCGTTGGAGGAGTATTACCATGTGTCAAAGGACCCCGATTTTGTCAAAAAAGGAGAAGGTCTTGCATTGCTGAAGCAATTGGTTCACAATCCTACAACCGTGGAATCTTTCTTCCGGCCTAAATCAAAGGACCTCGATGTCCAAGCAAGGGTCATCCATCACATGATCACGCACACAGTTGTGCCTCGTGATGGACATAGAGACCTTGTCACAGCCATGGATCTCTACATAATGGAGAAGCTCTACAATGGGAAGAGGTTCAACCTTGCATACGTCATTATGCAGCAAATGAAGGCAAGTCTGAATAGTGCAAGGAAGAATCTCCCATATAATTGGCTCATTCAACGCATTATTGATAGTAGTGGGTTGGTTGTCCCTCACACGGAGCGACAAACGATTGAAAAACCACTTGACATGTGCAATCAAGTGACATTGGCTCGGATGGGACTGCAAAAAGTCTGAGGGGAGTAGGTATTCAGAGGAGATGTGGCAGCTGCACCTCCTGCGACTCGTCCTTCCACGTCAGCAGCACATACGCCTTCCACGTCAGCTGCACCTCCGCCTTCCACGTGCATTGAAATAAATCTGTGGACATCAAATGTACAACCGACATATCACGTGGAGGTGGATGATGATTTTGTGCGTCCTACGGCAGACGATGCACCTCCCCCACCCCAGTCCTTGTCCTCGCCCTCCGTACTCATCAGTGAGGATAGATGGCAGTGGCTTGTCGCCCAACTTGGCGAGATTCAAGTCAAGTTGGATAGATAGGAGAGCCAACTTGGCGAGCTTCAAGCCATTGTACTACAAATGCAAGAAGTACATATTCACAATCAAATAATTGGATAAACACATGTACAATAACAAATAAACTTCAATGTATTATACATGAAAAAATATTATACAAACAAATACGTATATGAAGCCCCATAGTTAAGGATGCGGGTGTGGGGCGACGGATTCCTGTAAAACACAAAAGCAATTTAATGTAAGACAAAACGCCATGAAGTCAACAACGTATGAAAGCATAACAATCTAAGCACCTGCGTATCGGCCACAATGGTGAACCCCATGAAGGTGTCGTGTGAGCGTTCTGCTCTTACACTGCCACTTGTTGTGCCACCTGCTGAGCTTCCGTCTTGACAAGAGCGGACATTGTGGCCCACACCGTGACAACAGCTACATGTCATGGGGACATGTCTCCTGCTGAGTACCGCGCGGCTACAGGGCTCGTCTGCATCTCGCACTCTTCATTTTCGAGGCCGACCTGGGAGTCTCTTAATTGGGGGTGGCAAAATTGGAGGCTGGTTCGTTGCAGGCCACATGTGGTGATTTACATTCTTTTAAGTATTGGACTTGGACGGGCCGTCAAATCTGGAAAATCTACCACCAACAACAGTGTGCTGCCTGGACTGGATCTTCGAATCTATTCTGCGTAGGACCATAGTAGCTTGTACTGTTCATCACCATCCCCTTCGTTTAATATCTATGCTAAATTCTTTGCTCTTCTGGCAAGACTCGGAGTAATATTGACATTAAAGTCCTTCCTTACAGTCTCAATAATGGAAGCAAGGTCCCACGTGGGTTGGCTTTTGAATCTATCCAAATATTGGTTTGCCACCCATTTGTAGGAAGCGTGTCGACTTTCTATTTGTCGTGCACTTATGTGCTTCTCATTATAGCTCTTAATTTGAAAAGTCATCTCACCTTTCATTTTTGAAGCGTGAAGCCGCCAACTGCATCCATCGTTGCACACAGCAGTTATCCGATGTCGTTTGCTTTTAACAAACTTGATCCCGTGCCCATTTTTTAAAGCATAATTAACCACTTCATCTCTAATATCTTTCAACGCACTATACTTCTTACCGAGACACAGCTCCGAGGATGAACATTTAATTTGGGGATGCATACTCTTTGCCCAATCATCATCCTCTGAGTCACATATTGAACGAAGCTCCAAGTCCAGGGATCCCGAGATTGAACGCACTTCTATACCGGCTTCGTGATAGAACTATCGATTCTCATTGGTCTCTACTTCCGAAATAGGATTAGGATCCACCTCCATTTCACAATCAATGGATAATTCACCAATGGATGAAGCAGCACGCCTTGATGACTCCATGTGATGTGCAACACTCTTGTTCGTTCGATTACGTTGAGGGAATTGGTCAGGGAAAGACAAAATCTCTCTCTTGAATATCTATGGCAATGGAGGGACTTCTTGTGTTCGACTCTGTTATGAGGTAGAAGATAAGACCTTACTATCTAGGGTTTAGTATGAAATCTGAGAGGGAGGGACGCTCGTCGTATTCAGCCGGTCGTCCGTAATAACCTAAACGATGTCGTCTAAAAGTAGATTTGCAAGAAATAGGGCAAGGCACGAACGTCCCTCATATTAAGACGGACGATCGTGATGGTCTAAACGGCGGCGTCTAAAGGCTGGAGGCGTACATTTAGGGCAGGACGCCGTAGTATTGGACGACGGACGTCCATGTCATGCCGGGGGACGTCCGTCTTAATTGGGGGAGTTCGGGCAGTTTAAAATCGCATGTGCCCCGCATGTGACCTAGTTAATTTGGAGTCAATCCTGGCCATCGATCCAGAAGATGGACTTCCGTCTCTCGATCCTACGGCCAAGGATTGTCGTCCGTCTTCCCCTCTAGAAGATGCTAGATTCAATCCTAGCCGTCGATTCAGGAAATAGACTTCCGTCTCTCGATCCTATGACCAAGGATCGTCGTCCGTCTTCCCCTCTGGAAGACGCCAGATTCAATCCTGACCGTTGATCCAAGAGAGGAACGTCCCTCGATCGATCCAACGGCCACCGCATGTCGTCCGTCTGTCGCCTCTAGACGATTTTAGCTTCGTCTCCGCCCTTGCCTGCCATCGTCCATCTTCTTCAAACCATAGGGAAGGAAGGAGCTTGACGTCCTTCGTCTCCGTTCGACGTCGCTTGACAGAGTAGAAACCGAGGCGTTAATCTCGACGGTCCTAGATGGCAATCGTGACTGCAAGGTCGCCGGCGAGATTTTTCTATAGTTAAGGGTTTTAGTTGTTAAAAATAATCTTCAGTGTTTAACTTGTCATTAATCGAGAACTATAGGGTCTGCAGTGTTATTTTCCCTAAATTAAATGAAAATGACAAATAAACCTCGTATTTTGTGATTAATGACAAATTAAGTACTAAACTATTTTTACTAACAACTTAACCACTAAACTATAAAAAATCGCTGCTGCGAACATTACCGTTAACTTTTTGAAAATTGCAGTGAAACAAAACAAATACATATGAAAAAAACGAATGATTTTAAAAGTGATTTTCATTGGAAAAAAGTTAATATTCATGGTGAATAGATTTAGAAGATTTCAGATTTTGTAAAAAAAAATGTTAATATTTTAGTTTTCGGATGATTTAGAATTGTTTTACAGTTTGTTGGAAATCACAATTTTTTTGTGTTTTTCCTATGAAGAAGATAATTAATTTTTTTTATTTGCAGACTTTCCTTTGAGGATTGACGACAATCCTCTGCAAATCGACAGCAATCCTCTGCGGACCGACGACGTTCTTGAGTTACATTTTAAGGATTCACGTTCCGCAGCTGAAAGACAACATTCTGCTGCAGAACGATTACGTTATTTAACAGAAAATGTAGCTGTTGTGTTTACTCTATCAATTTTTCATAATTTATTGATTAAATTGTTAACGAAAATACTTTAATAATTGAATTATCATTGATTATAATTATACGTATACACAAATTTCTCGGTAGCATATATATTATACATGACATTTATTTATTATTATAAATATAAAAAGCTAAATATCAAGATTCCAGTTCAAACTCCAGCCAAACAACTATGGCCAGATCCAATAATACCAGGCACAAAAGATGGCAAAGTCAAAGCAAATGACAATCAATTTCAATATATTTTATTTATTTATAAAAAAACAAGTTAAATATATTTTAAATTCTGTTATAAATAGTTAATGTCTTATCCTAGCAAATAATTCAATTGGGTCGTCTTATTTGTATTTTTTTTAATTCCATTATACTCTAAAGACAACGTAGAATATACAATTGAATTAAGCACTAAATTCTGGCATTATTATTTTTTTAGAAAAATTTAGTTTAAAAATTAGATATTTAATAAACTAAATTTAGGATATTTATTTATTAATATAATATATTATTTATATGATTAAATCAAATGGGTGAGACTGATTTCCGCTTTGATTTTTACAATTGGGGCGTGGCGGTCAGTCGCGGACAACGGTAGTGCCTGATTGGTGGATTTCAGCAAGTTAAGCAGGATCCCCCTCGGAAAGAAAATTCAAATTTTCCGACACGTGGGGCCCACGGGGCATGTTCATTGTGGTCCCCACAAGATTAGAGTGTGGGTGGGAACGGAGAATCCACTCAAATATTTCTTTAGAGCAGTGTGCGTGTCACATTGCTCTCATGCTTTAGGTCTGTATTTAATTTAATTTTTTCCCTATTTTTGGAGAAATTAAGATTGTTGCTGCAAAAGAAATCTTTCTTTTTTTATTTGTTTTTAATATATATTTTATTTTTTCTATTTTCTTGATTTTAAATTAAAAAATTAACTAAATAACCACTATACTATAAAATTAATAATAATTCAATCATTAAACAATTTTTAATAATAAATAAAATAATCAATTATATAAAATAAATTATGCAAACATCGCTGTTAATTTGAGAAAAAGTGTAATATTTCACCTCGATAATAATTAAAATTTTATAACTTTTTTCTGCAGAAAAAAGTAATGATAAACACGCTAACTTGGTCCAAATAAAATTTGAAATTTCTAGTTAGGAAAGTAAAGATGGGAGTAATAAATAGAGATGATCAAACTAAATTTTAAGGTTGGAAACCAAGTTCTAAAAATTGTTTTTGGAAATCTCTTCTTCTTGGAATTGCAATTGATGATGATCCTAGTTGATCAAACCTTGACCAAAAACTACTTATTCTTGGTATATAGTCATCCCATCTAGGGAACCCTAATTAAGCTAACGTGAATGGGTTTAGTTCGTCAATGATTTAATTATAATGACTCGCCCTAGTGTAGATCTTGGCGTAAATTCAATAGCAAATTCATTTTTCTTTCCAAACCCAAGAACAAGTGTTTCATCCAAAAAGACTTGAACAACGAGGACTCACCTTAACTTTACATTTGGTGGATGTATCCATGGCGTTGGTTGTAACACTCGTGCATCCGTTAGTCATCCGCCTAACACCAACCAACTAAAACAAGGCTTTTGGTGGGGCCCGACTAGCAATTCGAATGGAGACAATGACTAATTTTCCCTTAACACGACGAGGCTAGAAAATGATGATTCTTATTTGGTAATCGATGATCGCAAAATGCATAAATTGTCAATCATTTCTGTGGGTGAGTGACTCAGAATTAGAAAGCCATTATATGAGTTTGTCTTAAAATGGGTCACGTGCCTTGGTGGATATAGCCTCACGTGATTTGGATATAAGTAGTGACTGTGCATAGCGGGAAGTTAAGCTTTTCATTTTGAGTTTTGATTCTGCTCGAGCTGGAGAGAATAGAGGCGATCAGAGGATTCCATCGGTGATGAGATTAATCAAGATTGAGGCTGTTCTTCTTGGAGTTAATCTAAGGTTAGATGGGTTTGATCAAGATAGGTTTGTACTTATGTTCTGATCTCTGTAAAACATTGAATCTGGTTTATTAGTGGATTTGCTGCGATTGCCCGTGGACGTAGGAAGTTAAAGTCCGAACCACGTAAAATCTTTTGTATTGTTTCTGTTTTAAGTTTCTTGCATTGATCGGAGTGTTGTATGGTGAGCTTTTACGCAACAATTTCCATGTATAAAGTTACAGCTGTTTATATAGTGTGCGATGAGATGAGTACGCGATTCTCTACTCTTTATCCAAATCACATAACCCTTTTAGAACCTCATTGGAATGCAACAACTCACTCGAGAATGACATAACATTGCAATCGACCCGAAACAATTCAAGCATGTAGTCGAGTTTCTCAGAAGAAATGACAACACAAATGAATGCAAATCTAACAAAGACGTAGCTTCCTAATTTGAACTGAATAAATGTTAATTTTTTATTTCCACTTGTCACTTCAACCAAGTTTAAAATGGCCACAAATAATATAACTAATTTATTCAAAATATTTTACCACAGGGATGAAAAATTTGTTACATCAAAAGCATACACTTACTATTAAATTTGATCTAACAATGAAAAAACTAATAGAACTTAATAATCATAATTAAAAATAATAGAACTTCTTTTTAATTTTCGAAATGGCTTTTTACAAAATTTAAACATAATCAAAAGGTAATTAAAAAAAAAATTCTTAAACTTTTTTTTTTGTTAACAAATCGACCTTTAAACTATCACCAATTAACAAAATAACAATTCCCCTCTAATTTTTAGTTAAAAAATGAGTGTAGGCATCCGCTGCAAACATTCAGCAATGAACTGCGGACGCCCGAATATGGATGTGTCAAAATAGCTTTCAGGAGTAGGCTTTCAGCTGAAAACGCGAGTGCAGGGTGTTTAAGAAAAGGCGTCCATAGAGAATGACCTAACATGAATTATGAATGTCTAGAAAGTCGATATACAGCCTATATGTATAAGTGACTTTCACGAGCACCTGCGACGACAGATGTTCTCGAAATTCACGTAAGTGCTCATAATTCATTTTCAACAGAAAATTAGATAGGAATGACTATTATATTAACTAATGATAGTTTAAGTGTGGACTGTTTTATTAGCTAATAAAGTTTAAATGTCATTTTCTCCTTAACCTTTACTTTAAATTATCCAAAAAAAGAGTGGCACGTTGTTTTCATTGATGTAGTTGTAATTGACTAATTGTGAGAGAGACAATAATTAAGATTCCTTTTCTGGTTTTCTGAAGATTACTCTCAACTTGAATGCAACCTGGGCCACACTTTCTGTCGGCAAATCACACGTGCGTTATGAACACTGTCGGCAAGACAGATTATACTTTATCATATAGTTTTATTATCATTGAGGTATAATATAAGCTAATTGCCATATTCTCATCTTTCGTCACTAAGATTACGTCACATTTAAAGTTGTTCGTCTCTTCTGTAACTTAGTGCCATTTTAATTCACTTTTTGTCATAGAACCAAGCTTATTTATTTGGTTTGAGTGGGTTCTATCAAAACCCTCCTAAGAGAGTGTACAATATTTTGACGACAAAAAATTACAGACAGCCGTTTGACGAGCCATCTTGGTGGTTGGCAAGCCCAGAAATGTAGATTGAGTTGCCATTTTCGATATAATCTCCCCCTCCGTTAGAGAATGGCTTCTGACAGAAAGAGGCCGACGCCGAGAAGAGAGCGATGAGGAGAGGATTTGTTTGTAAGAAGGTGAAAAAGTCATCTTTGCTGATCCTGCCATCCCGATCGATGTCGAAGAGTTTTAGAAGCTCGTAAATCTGTAATGGAAGCGTCAAAATATATGGTATCATGTATCGGAAATGGGTTTATAAAGGGAGAAACAAAAATGTTTGAATTAGTACCTCAATTTCATTCATATCCGGAAGAACAGGCCTGATGTAATCCCCAAGCTGATTTGATCATAAACCATTCAAAGCCAAACAAAAACAGGGAAGAAAGAAGAAGAACCAGTTTGAGTCAAGGATTTACTAATCTCGGAATTACATCATCTTCTCCGCTGCTGCATATGGAAAAGACCGACTTGCAAGTTTTCCAGAATAATTCCTGACTCATGACATGCACTGATCCCAGTAGAAACTGGAAAATAAAAAGGATCCAAAATCAACAAAGTTTCACATTGAGGAGCGAATAAGTCAATTTATAATTTTTAATCCAACTCTCATCTCTGCCTGCATCCGGAGTGAAATAGTAACAGGGTAGGTAACCATAACAGATCTGGATCATCTGCTTTACAGGGAGAGCTGATGTTTTGCAGTGTATATTAACTTGACAGTGCTCAAGCTACAAGTGAGCTAGTGTGTCAGTGTAAAGATCCCATATTTTTTGGGAGAGTGTAAAATATATGGTTTATAACTAGGGTTCTCCTCTCTATCTAGTACAACGCATTTTGGGTTAATCCAAAAAAAAAAAAAATCATGCAGGTTTAGGCCAAAAACAAAAATATTGTATTAAAAGGACTTGAGACATTACAAATAGTATCAGAGCCAAATCTCAACCGAAAGTGTAACCGACGAGAACGTCAGGCCCTAAAGGAGAGAGATTGGGCAATTCGCCCTGTGAAGACAAGAATAGCCCAGGTGTGAGTCTGACTCATATCAGTGGGGGTGCACAATCTTACATCACTTGGGAGAGTGAAAAATGCATGATTTATAAGTAGGATTCTCTTCCTACCTAGTACAACACGTTTTGAGCTAACCCTAAAGACAAAACCATGCGAAATTTGACCAAAAACAGACAATATTGTACTAAGAGGAGGTGGACATTGCAGCTAACTTTGGATAACTTTTTCTCTCATTGTTTTTTCTCCCATCTTCTACTACACTAGTTTATCAAAGATCAATAGTTGTCTTGAAGAAGTTAGCAGTGTGGTTAAGAAGAGTCTCACCTTGTTAAACTACCTTCAGCCATAAGAATTCAAGAGTTTTGTTCATGGAACTTGAATTCATTACCAGATACTTTCATTTTCTTTGACTTTATACATGTTTACAAGTGCATAGAGGAAGTTTGGAGAAACAAAAACCTGCTTGAATGTTATAGCTCCACTCTTCTCCACATCTAAGAAAGCAAATATCTGAAACCCAGAAACGTGTTCTTGAAATAAGATTTCAGTTAAAAAAAAAAAGGCTTCAAATAATCACTTTTGCATTCATGGTAAGAAGGCAGCATAAAATTTTATGTAAAATGCCATGAAATATACTTAAATTACAGAAAATGTCGAATTAAGGCAAATGAAATCACATTGACAATATAAAAGAATTTGAGAGTAGCTCTAACAAACCTCTTCGGCGAAACTACAAGCCTTGAGCTGCAACATTTTTATGAATTCATTGTACGTAACACGACCGCTAAACATAAATTAGAAAGATCGTATTAGTCTCGCCGACAGAAATGCAACTATCAGAGAAGGATCTCTTCTCTCATTCAATAAACATTAGAGAAAACTATCACGTGTTTAAAAGGAGCAAATTAGATTGGAACGTATAATATTATGTTAAATAGTACAAGAATATATTAATTTAATCAAAGATCTCATAGAGGAGAATCTCCATTATTTACTTCTTTTTATTTGATCAGCAAGAGTTGTGAATTGGTAAATTTTAGGACAAATCGGGATTCTTGAATTCCAGTAGCCAATTCTCTCATCAGAAGTGATGAACTCCAAAAGGGCAGCCCACAGCAAACTAACAAATTCAGTTTGTTTGTGTGGATGAAAGAGAGAGAGTGCAGAAATTTTAGGGCACTTTTGAATATTTTAGCATGAAGCTTAGAAAAATGAGCAAGTTAAGAAAATACTTGGAATCTGAGCTCATTGAAAGAAACTTCTCCAGAAATCCAACAGCTTCTGAGCTGCTTACATGACATGGCTGAATAATAATAATAAAAAAAGCACAGTTAAACTTGCATCTTTAACACTTTTACAGAAGAAGAAGAACATCTAATAACAGCAGAATATTGCCAACTACGTAGATCAACAAAATCCATTAACAGTTTGGAGATATTCACAGCTCAAAAGATGACCTACAAACAATATTTACTTGCCAAATGACCTCCTGGCAACAAAAGATAAAATATAAGAAATATAAGTTTCAAATTCTACAGCCAAGCAAACTCCCCATCAACAAATTATTCATCTTCTTTTACTAGCTCCTGTTACTTAATGACAAAAATATAAGCATGTATAGTTCAGGCAGAATTACTCACTGGTACTAACCCAGACATTTCAACCATATAAGCAGATGGCTGCGGCTGCAGTTCAGAAAAAAGAGAACAATAGTAAAAGCAAGATATAAGACTCACTAATAAATAAATATTAACAACAAATGTATATAAATATTGAAAAAAGCTTCAATATAGCCAAGGGATGCATACCTGTTTGGCCTGTGAAGCTTTGATAAGAAGCATCAAGTCCCCATAAGAATGAAATGTTTGTGCAACATTTAGTGCAGTTGCCATAGCATGTCTAGTCTGCATATAAGATGCGACAACTGGTGTCATTCATGAACAATATATCGCATGAATGAATAGCAAGCATGAACGCAAGGTCAGTCATCCCACCTTGAATTTATGATAAAGATAGTTACTAGCTACTTAGCTGTAAGGGATTGAACACACGTAACCAAAAAAATTATATAATTGCTTCAAGTTTTCCTATAAAATTTACAAGAAAAATAATTAATTTCAAGTGCGAATCATAAATTACAGATTAAGGAATATGGATGATTTATATTCTCTTTCCATTTTTAATTAGTATACACGTATTAAACAGACATGCAACACATTTTTTCACAAGCGCTTATCAGTCAATAAGATGAATAGATTGTATATGGCTGCATATTATCTGTAGTTTTATCACATATAATAATATTTTTACTAATATCATAATTTTCAATAATAACACAACAAACACATGATTCCATGGCACTTTTTTCATCTTCGAGATTAAAGTATACTTTTTACGTATGACACTTTCTCATTTTCTGAAAATTCATACTTGGTACATTTCTCATTCCTCAACGTCTGATTACATTTCTCACTTGCCGTTCTTAAACGAACAATGTCTAAAGTTAAACTTCAGTAGTCATTGATATTCAAGTCCATCCAACTAAACAGCTTTCCATGTAAAATCTTTCTAAAAACTGGCAGACATCTCCTTTTATACTTCCATTTCACATTCAAAGAAGAAAAATGTGGAAATATCAAATAAACACAAAGAGAGTTAAAAAAGAAAAGAAAAACAGAATCTCACCCTCTTGGCATACTGGAGAGCACTTTCTTTTCCATCATCAAGAGGGGAAAAGATAGGAAGATACTCTACCTAACCAATCAAAAAGAAAGACTAAATAGAAACAGAGCAACTTAATAGTTCACATGCCTGGCTTTACAAAGTAAAAATAAATAAATAAATAAATATGAGAAGAATACCTCCATAAAATTGTGAAATTGTGTGATCATTCTAAACATTAACTTGGCCCAGGAAATATGTCCCCTGAGATAATGAAGTTCAAATGATAGTAATCTAATAACATACTCAAGTAGGCAACCCTGCCTAAAACGCCAGTTCAACAATAATCAATGAGCATATTACCAAGATTGATCGAAGTGTACGTAAGGATAGCGAACAATTACAGGCTGGATTGGGTAACCAGGGGCAAATGCACCACTCAGGAAGGAAATGAGAGCCCTTCCATTTGTCGTAGTTCCCTCTGGAAATAACAAAATTTGCGGATATCTATTGCAAGAAGCCTTTCTCTGGATTCAGATCCTTGAAAGCAAATTGTGTATCAAATGTTTTATGAATTGATAAAAATCATATAAGAATCAGAAGGGATCACACACATTCCCATCATCCTACTCATTAAATGGAGAAACAAAGAAGGAAAAACATTGAGTATCAAATGTGTTATGAATCGATAAAAATCATATGTGAATAAGAAGTGATCAAACACATTGCATATCATTCTACCCATTAAAAGGAGAAAAAAAAAAGTGAGAAACTTGCGCATTCGTGAACATTACATAAACTATGCATAGAAAGAAAACCAAGTTTATAAACTTCTTAAAACGAAGTCTTGATATAAGTTAAGAAATATATACTCACAATTTTAAGTTTTGAAATTATTGGTAATTTATTATGATATCAGAGTCAAATATTCTAAATTCGAATTTCTGCATGGTAAAAAAATGTAGCCCCATTTAAAAAATCCACATGTAAGGACTATTAAAAAAATTAACTTACACGTGAGGAGTAATATTAAGAAATATATAAATTATTAAATTATTCTCAACCCACAAACTTAAGCTATTGAGATAGTTGATAATTTATTAATATACGAAATTAATTTTATGAAAGAAGCTGTAGTTAGTGTTGGATTAACATGTGTGAAAAAAAATCATCAAATTCTAAAACAGATACAGGCTCTCTAAGTCAAAGAGCAGCAACTAATGGGGTATCCTCAGCCGTGGTACTCAAATTTTTGCTTTTTAAGAGATTTTAATAGCTAAAGAAGAGTACACAGAAATTAGTTTTTCTGTAGTTTTCGATAGATTTCTAGGGAGAAAGCCATAGTGATGCTGGAACATAGAGAAACAGTAGAAGATGGTAATAATATAAGAGAGTAACATGATAAGATATACAACTTTCTACCTTTATCTCACTAACGGCATGCTTCTTTGAAGATGATGAAAACCGATCAACATGTATTACCTGAAAAAGACTTCAATATTAATAATATATAACCAAGATATTTATTTTAGGCCATGTAACCACAGAAACACACACAAAAACAAAAAAAGCAAACTCGGGTAGTGAAAGAATAACCTGCATTGCTCTTATAATTGTTCCGACTACCGGTATAGAATCATGAGACTCTGAAGCAACCATGGTTGGAAATAATTCATAGAAATAGAAGATAGGTTCAATGAACGAGACATGATTAGATACGACAATAGGAGCAATCTCCCTTGGAGCAGGTTTTCCTTTCCTTTTTATCCAGTGGTATCTGAGACAGCAAAAACCGAAAAAGCATCTCCATAAATTTAGGAACAGAATCTGAAATTCTACAATATCATTTCATTGGGTTGGATGGAAGAGAAAATCAACCATGACAAGTAAAATTATACATGCATTAGAATCAACAGACCAAATGATTAAATAACTATGTGGCATAAAAAAATCATGAACTTCTTTTCCTCTCCTTTTTATGGACTCAAGTGTTCAGGCCTACTCACGTGCACTTATATTATTAATTCCATGGAGGCAGCCAAGGTTTCTTGAACTGTAAAGATTTAAAATATGAGCCTTAAGTCTTGAAGGGAGCACGCAAGTCAGACCAAGGAGCCAAATCCAATAATAAAATATTGAAAATAATCATAATCTACAACAGAGACTCAGCTACGTAATAACAAAGGAACTTCAGTTCCATGTGTTGTTCTTCCAGATATCAATAACTGAAATACCACTTACATATAATACAGAAAATGAATGGCAATGTAAACGAAAAGAATCATCTTCAAAAACAACTTCCCTGGCCAAACAAAACATTTCAAATGCTGGAGGAATAAATGTCCATTCAAGCTCTTTTTCTCCACATTTCCAGACAAATTAACGAGCAAAAACGCAAATAACAAACAAGCCAATTTGAATTACCCAAAAGTAAAGAGGATACAGCGAGCACAAATCCTTGTGACCAACATAATTCTGCGCCTCCATCTGGGCATCGGATTCTGCCTATCTTCCCAACCCACAAGCGCCAACTTCGTAGCCATGAAGCCAACTAACACAAAACCTCCGAAAAGTACGAGCCTCACAACTGCTATGGGAAAGCAAATGGCAATCTTCAAACACTCATAAACCCCATCAACATTAGGGGTGTGGTTCCGAAAAGGATCTATCCACGTCGTTTCTGGTACAGAGAATCCTTGAGACCCGATGAAAGCGTAAGGGTTGCGAAAAGTGAAATGGGTGCCGCTTGGACTGCCGTAATCGTAGAGGGACTGGCCATGTGGGTCTGAATCTTCTTCAATGCAGAGACTAACTTGAGAATTACCCGCTAATTTTGGATGGAGAAGCGGCGATTTTATGTCCTTGTCCGCCATTGTTGAGCTCAAAAACAGATGCTTCTTCACACAAAACAGCGGCAGTGAACGAAATACTCTCTGCTACTTTCGGGTGTGGGAAAAGCAGGAAGTGGATTTGCCTCTGATTCCCGAGAAATGGTTTGCGAACGCAAAGCACGTGGTGCTCGATTTGTCGAATTGTTTCTTTGGGAGTGATATTTTTTTATCTCCAATCCAGTTTATTGTAAACTGTTAGATCCATCGTTCTTTATTAGTAATCGTCACATTCTCAAGTTCTAGATTCATGTTAAAAAATCATAAGGAAAAAAAGACCTAGGTGCAAATATATCTAAATTCACAAGAACTATCTAGATCAGACGGATTGAATGACTCTTGGAATGTTTGGAAAGAGATGATTCAGCCTCAGCCACCATTCAAAACCCAGAACTTTGAGACACAGGAAATGGAGTCTTCTTACTCCATCTTTCGGTTTTCATGGCCGTCAGATGGAATCCAGACAGCCCAAAATTACGCCACTTTTGATCGCCTACCCTTCAGTTTTGGAGCATTTTATTTCATGCCCATGCCCATGCCCATGCCCATGCCCATGCCCATGCCCATGCCCATGCCCATGCCATTGCCATCTTTAATCTCCAATAATTCCCCACCTCCATTATTTGCATCCAACATTTCACATCTCGAATTTAAATTTGGAAGTTATTTATCACTATCAAGTTAGACTACCTTTTGATGATCATTTAATAATTTAATATTTTATCGTTTCATCAATAAATCTTAATTTGTTACTTTATGATAATTACTCTGGAGTCAATTAAATGGAACTTCAGATTATAATATTATAATAAACATCAAGCATTAGACCAAGATTAGGATTATAGGCTTTCGATATTAACAGTAAAATTCTCATAAAGAGGATCTATCCAACCAATGGCCAGAGTAATCTATTCCACGTACATTAACATTAATCCATATTTTCTCACCCTAAATGAATTGTTATCAGCTCCTCACATACCATATCACACAATAAGAACAACTACAAAAAAACTATGCAAGGAAGATATTACATGGCCTAGCTACATCAGAAAATGCAAAAGCATACCATCTGTTTTCAGCATCATGCCCAAAGTTCACGTTTCTTCTTTGCAGTCCAAATTTGGGTCATCTGAACTATTGTGTTCCTCTCCCGCACCTTGTTTCGTTTCGGCATCTAAGTCGTCAAAAGTTTCTCTTTCGGCAAGAAAGCACCCACCCTCCAAAGGCTTATAGTCCTTTCCCCTCCAAATCACAATTTGCTCCTTCTCAAATGTCACCAAGACACAAGGCACCAAGTCCTGTGTCAAAAGTAGGAGAGTAAATAAAAATTGAAACAAAAAGTACCAATGACTGCACTTAAAAGGAACGAACTACTTATAAACGGGCATAAAAACTTAATCAATAAACTCAAATAACAAAACAAAAAGGGAACCCAGAGAGGGTTAGGATCATATTATTTCATATATTAGCCATGCGATGCAAAAGACTCGAGCATTACCCGAAGTTTGCAGCCTATTTTTTTGTAATCACTCCTCTCAAGGCCCTGGCAGTCTATCCGAACCAACTCACTGTAAAGAAAAGCATCTCTTACCATAGGTACCAGACTACCGTAGTAACCATTTTTGGCTGCAATCCAAACCAGTTAGTCAGTGCATACAGCATATGGCTAATTTCAGAAACTAAGACCAAGATGCAGCTCGTATACCAAGTTTTGTCAAAGCAGGAACGGCCAATCCACTCTTTCTCATTTTCTTCGTTTCCTCAATGCTTAAACCATCAATAGTAGTTTTTATCAGCCTGGGATATATTGGTTCGTGAGGCCTCCATAACATTAGAGGAATAACAGGCCTTTTTTTAGGATTGTAGTTCCTGCCTCTGTATAAGACAAGACCACCACCGTGCCTATGAATGATCTTTCCAAATGTCTTATCCTGCAACCGAAAGCTACTAGCATAAGAAAAAAATAGAATATTTGAGAAAAGCACACATAAAGCACATGAAAGTAACGGTACAGATTGAAACGTCATAGAAATACAGTTATTAATGACACATATGTATACACTGCAGATAGCCTGCAACAATAAAGAATGCAAAAATATAGAAATAATGACAAATAAATTGTGAGTAAGATGCCTCCCTCAAAAATGAAAGCAGAATACCTCAAGCTGCGTGCAGACATTTTTCATGTCAACAGTGGGAACACCTAGACACTTTATCCTCACTGCTTCAGCATGTTTCCAGTTATTATGAATATCGTTGAGCATATTGTGCGTCAAGCCATCTCTTCCTGCATTGAAGAGATAGGAGCAAAAGGAAGTTTGAGTACTTTTGCTTGGAGATCTTATGGCATTCCTTTACAACCAGTTCTTCAACAAATCATATTTTCTCTCACATGACGTTCCTCGTAAAACATAAGTACCAAAAAAAAATTCAAACACAAAAAAACAGTAAATGCAGGCCAAAAAACTTCCATACTGTTCCCTTAATAAAAAAAAAACGCATTTTCTCCAAACAAACAAAAAAAAAACACTAAATGCAGCAACAAAAAAGTTCAATAATGTGCCCTTCTAACGCACTTACCCCTGAAAATTTCATAGCCCACGGTGAAACAAGTGAAAGGATAAAACCCAGAACAGCAGAAGTCTTAAACAGGGCAAATACCACGTACCCAGATCGACGTGGCTTCAAATTTTATACCTCTGAGGCTCTGACACTTTATAATCCACACAAAACTTGGACCAAAACGAAATTCCTCACTCATCAAAATTCTCTCACAGCCCCAAAAAATCACGTACCCAGATTAACTTGTCTCTTTGTTTTGTTCCTCTGAGATTTCTCCACCAAAATCTTCCTCTCAGAACCAGTTAGTGGCTCCCCTTGGATCCTCTCCCTCGTCAACCTCCTCTTTACCTCCAACGCCGGGTCTTCCACGCCCTCGACCGACCTCACCTTCGGGTCCACGGCCGGCGCGCACACTCCGGTCCATACCCTGTCCAGTCGTCTAGGCCCGAATGGAGAATACTTCGGTTCTCGAAGCCCAATAGGCCGCACTGCCGAACTACTCTCGGTGTAACTGTACCGGAAATCAAACGGCAAGTCAGAATGTCCCGGCCTCTTTCCTGTACGATCCAGCGACGAGGGCGGGCGGTAAGGAGTCTTCCCATTCTTCTTGATCGGGTTAGCTTTAAGCGTGTCTGAAGAGAGGGAAGGTGGGGGTTCGAAGCCGTAGCGATCTCGAAGCGCGGAGGAGCAAAGGTGGCGCGTGAGAAACGTCAAGCATGAGCCATGTTTGCTTAGGTTTTGGCGGGAGTGTCTGAAGAGGACAAGTGACGAGAAGACAACTCTCATGTTAGGGTTTTCAGGGCCAGCGGCCTTACTCGACTGCAACACTACACTCTCCCAATCTCAAATTTTCTTTTATCATTGAGACAAAATTAAAAGACTTCACTCCAAATTAGCTATTAATTTGGGGGAGAATAACCAACCATCGTCCTATATTATATTATTCGAGACAAGCTACCTATTATTATTTATTATTAATAAATTAATCACTGAACTATAAAAAAAAATATCAAATCTAACATTATTTTTATGTTTGTCGTTAGACGTGATGATGTGGCATCGCAGTGGTTTGTAAACAAACCGTCGCGACTCAACAGTGTTTAAAAATTAAACGAACAATTGTGATGAACCGCGACAGTTCATTTAAGAATCGCAGCGGTGTGTCAATACATTGCGGTGACTTCATACCAAACTGCTGCGATGTATTGATAAATCGCTGCAGTGTCTTATGAAACCGCTGCAATGTATCGACACAACGCTGTGGTTTACATACACACCGTTGCGGTTTACTTCGAATTGTATAAATACACCAAGAACTCCTCACAATTTTCTTAGGTATTTTGTCAGCGATTAGCGAATCCTAAAGAATTCTGAGAGCTGAAGTGAATGGCATTTTGGCGAAGTTGAAGAATTTGTTGAAAAGCAAATGGCGTACAAAGTAAATAACTTACAAGCGGTCTATGACTTCTATTGCTTCAGAGGCCGATGGAAAAGCTACTATACAGGTTGCTCGCTGCTCGATTCTCTGAAATACTGCCAACAGCTCACAATGCCTCTTTTATGCTCGCTCCTCCACTTTTTTTATTTGGACATGCACCATTTGAATGTGCTCCTCCATCATTTGTATTCTAGTAAGCACCATATGATGGAGCTCCTCCATCATGCTTATCTAGCGGAATGTCTCCTCAAGCATCGAAGTAAAATGAGATGACTGAGGAGGGGGCGAATGCATTGGCTGTGGAGGCGATGTTAGAGGCTGTTTCGCCGAAGGGGCTGAAGGCTAAGCCACTGAGGGGGGTGGAGGTGCTGACTGCTTTGTGATTTTCTGTACCCATTCACCTCCAACTTTGTTGACCCCCATTCGGTCTATTTTCACTTTGTTGTACACGTCAGTGCCCGTCTTTTCAATTCTCCACTCATCCTCTGAGATTGGTACCCCATACTGCTTAACAATCTTCTAGATGAGCCAGTTGAACGGCAGATTCTTGGCCGGGTTGTTGAACACCTTGTGCATGTGACTTAGGATGACATATCTGATATCCACTTTGTTCCTGATGAACACCTTCTCTAGCAAATAGAGATTCATGCAGCTAACATGGTCTCGATGTCCATCCTGAGGCATAATCGTGTACGTCGTGATGAGGTGGATCACTTGGGCTATGACATTCAACTCCCTACCCTTTAGCTTCTTCTACTCGGCAATCTCGGGATCTCGGTGCAACAATCTAAGCACCGCTAGCCCTTTTTTCCTTGGCTGATGAAAGGTGGATCCCGAAATACGTTATAATATTGAGCGTTTGGCCCCTCCAGTATACATCCAAGCATTATATTCAGATCATTTGGGATCTAACCTCAACTCCCGTTCAAACATATACGTTCGCACCTCTAATGATTGGATAAACAGTTCTAAATTTGCTTAAAAGAGTCTGATAATCCTCTTGCAGTAACTACACCCCATCCCACACAAACCGCCTAATCCAGCATCCTCAACCAATTGTTGAATTCTCATTCCAGCCAATGACTCCAACTCTACTCTTTTAGAAACGATAATTAAACGGTGTTTTATATCATCTTCATACCGTTCTTTGGCGTACGCTGTCCTTAATAGTTGGGACTGGAAACCCGCTGTAACGGGTTGGAACCAAACCACTGAGCCTCTGGCTAATCGTTGTTCAGGCTCGGGTTGAGGTTGAAATTGAGATTGTGCAATGGTTTCTCCAATCTCCGCGGTTTCTTCGTGTTGCACCGCTTCTGTTTGGACAGAAAGAACCGCGTGCGGGTGCTCCTTCTTGCACCGTTGCTGGACCGGCAGAGTCCGTGGGTTCTGCCTCTAGTATCAATTGCGACAGACCACCTTTTTGCTTGAACATCATTTTCTTTGCTTAGGAATACATTGGTATTGAATGTGTGATTTAGTTGTTCACGGAGCCGAGATTTTCATTGTTTGTTCACAGTGAAAATGCCGGAGCACTCGATCGAGTATATATATAATGACATAGGTTCAAAGATCGAGGCATAACAAATTGCTGTGGTTTAGGATGACACCGCAGCGGTGTGTCAAGACATCGCTGCGGTTTAGGATGACGCCACAATGGTGTGTCAATACACCGCGGCGGTTTGGTATGAAGCTGCTGCGGTGTCTTGACACACCATTGCGGTTCCTAGATGAACCGCCGCAGTTCATCACAATTATTAGATTAGTTTTTAAAAACTATGGTGCTGCGGCGGTTTTTCTACGAACCGCCATGACATCACATCATCGCGTCTAACGGTAAACGTGACAGCGATGTTGGATTTGACATTTTTTCATAGTTTAGTGGTTAATTTGTTAGAGAAAAAAGATAATGGTTGATTTGTCACAAACGATAAAGGATAATGGTTGGTTTGTCATTTTTCTTTTAATTTAAAATCCTCAAATTTAAAAATTGGATCCATTTAAATTTTATTGGAAAATTAAGAAAACAACCACTAAACTATATGACCAATAACAAGTCAACCAGTAAACAATTTTCGCTAACAAATAAAATACTTAACTATAGAAAATGAACAGAGAAAACATCGTTGTTACGTTTTTTGTTAAAAAACGTTGTCTTTCCATTGTGAAACGTTGTCTTTTCACTGTAGAACATTGTTTATCCATTGCGGAATATTATCTATCCAATGTGGAAAGTGAGTATTTGGAATATGACTAAATAAATATTATTATTTGTAGACAAAACGATTATTTTTTGCTATGAAAAGATTACTTTTCTCTGTAAAAAATGAGACATTAGTGATGAGATCTGGATGACAACAACAGACCAAGAAAAAGAAATAGAAGAAGTTAATGAGACCTGGACAAGTGGAATCGAGAGGAGTGATGAGCCACATGAAGATGTTCGGAAAATTAAAAACGTAAGAATTGTTTTTGATGACTAGAAGACTATGTTGGAGCTTCCCGACATCGTTTTCACAATTAGATTGCTTCAATTATTAGGATTTTAGTATAACAATGAAATAGAGTTAGAATTGTAGAGCAGATTTAGCACTACTCGTTTTCTAAAATTTAATGTTTCTTTCAACAAGTTAACGGCGATATTTGCGTAATTCATTTATCATAATTGAGTATTTTATTTGTTAGCAAAAATTGTTTAATGGTTGACTTGTCATTGATCTTATAGTTCAGTAGTTATTTTGTTAATTTCCCAAATAATTATTTGGATGTACTTATACTAAAACAATAATTAATTATTATTATTTTACTAAATATTTAAACTTTCTTACTCATTTTTTTATAAGTTAATTTATTAAATATTTACTTTATTTTTTTTTTAAATTAACAAATCAAACCCAAAACTATGATATCACCAATAATTCAAAATTTAAAATAATTTTACGAAAAACTAAAATATCGAATTATGAGATATAAAGAATACAAACTTTGTAATTACATTTTCTGTTAATTTGATTAATGCAGATGATATTCTACACAACGTAAAGGCTACTTTTCGGAGCAAATACTTATTTTCCACTGTGGAATCTTATTTTTTTTAGTGAAAACATGTCTTCTATTCCAATATCAATCAATAATATACTATTTTAAATGCAATAATCGAACGATTTTTAATATCAGTTTTGTTTCTATCGTTTGACGACTCAGTTCTAAAGACCAGTGAATGGAAAAAATTTGATATATGTTGGAAACAGACCTATTGAGATAATGATTTTACTTGAAGTTGAGGATATGCTTAAGATTTGGGTTGTACTTCACTCTCAGGTTGTGCTGAGGAAATCAAAATTTATCAACGAAAGACAAAACATCCTTTATGCTACGGAAAATACTATTTTCGGTTACTTGCATTCTATTGCGAAAAGTAAGTTTTTTATTACAACTACTTCATGTACGAGTCTGTTAAGAAAAATTGACTATCTGTTGCAAAAAAATATTAAAATTTTAACAAAAAATGAGATTTTAAGGTTTTTGAATTTTTTTTTTATAGTCTAAAATTTTAATTTTGGGCAAATGACAAATCAACCATCGTGGTTTGAGATCAACGATAAGTCAACCACTATGATATTTTTTTAACAAGTTTACCATTAGAGTATGCGAAAATAACAAATTCCACATCGCGGTAACTTTCTCCGTTACTAAGTTGACAGCTAGGGGTTCACGGTTCGGTTCGGTTTGGTTTTGATGTGAAATCAAACCAAACTAGTCGGTTTCGGTTTTAAAATTACAAAACCGGAATTGGTTTTAGAAAAATCAGAACCGAGTCGGTTTCGGTTTTAAAATTTCGGTTCCTGTTTCGGTTCGGTTTCGGTTTTTTCTTTATTAATTTTTTTTTCAAATATTATAATAAAAATTGTATAAAAATTATAAAAACATAATTAATAACAACAAAATTATTCTTCCTCTTTTCTTTTCAAAACAAAATTTTGTCCAAAAATAGTTATTAGGTCTTTTTGAGCTAAAATCACTTCAGAGGCTGAGGCACAAATGACTGAATATGGAACTTCAAAAAAAAAAAACACTATAAACGTATTTATGCGGTTCGATTTCGGTTTTGAAAAACTAAAACCAGTAACCGAACCAAAACACTCGGTTCTTACAAAAGAGAACCTTATTCGGTTTTTTTAATAGAAAAAACCTTATTCGGTTTTGATTTTTTGATCGGTTTCGGTTCGGTTTGTCGGTTCGGTTCGGTTCGGTTTTGAACACCCCTATTGACAGCAGACACGTGTCTCACACTAAAACTACGAAAAAAAGACACTAACCGCATAAAACACGGTCTCTCCACGTAAAAACGCGGTCTGTTGAGTCAGGAGAGACCGTGTTTTTACGTGGTCTCTGTGCGACTTCTCAATTTGTGAGACGTCGCACAATTGTGCGGCTTTTGGGGATGGGGATGGGGATCGAGAGTGAGACGTCGCACAATTGTGCGGCTTTTGGGGATGGGGATGGGGAGAGAGAGAGAGAGAGAGAGAGAGAGAGAGAGAGAGAGAGAGAGAGAGAGAGTCTCTCCCTCCCTCTCTCTCTCTTTTGAGAGGTCGCACAATCTCTCTCTCTTTTTTGAGAGACCGCATAATAATAGTGCGGTCTCTCACACAATAATTGTTCTCTCTCTCTCTCCCTCTCCCGAGACGCCGCACAATTGTGCGGCGTCTCACAAATTGAGAAGTCGCACAAAGACCGTGTAAAAATGCGGTCTCTCCTGACTCGACAACGCGGTCTCTGGGCAAGAGGAGAGACCGCTTAAAAACGTGGTCTCTCGAGTCAGGAGAGACCGTGTTTTGCACGGTTTCTCATCTTGCCCAGAGACCGCTGTCGATTTAGGAGAGACCGCGTAAACGCGGTCTCTCGAGTCAAGAGAGACCGCATTTTTTCGAGGTCTGTCGAGTCAGGAGAGACTGCATTTTTTCGCTGTCTCTCCTCTTTCCCAGAGACCGCGTAAAAACGGGATCTCTCCTGACTTGACAGACAACGTTTTTACGGGGAGAGACTGCGTTTTATACGGTCAGTGCCTTTTTTTCATAGTTTTAGTGTGAGACACGTGTCTGCCGTCAACTTAGTAACGGAGAAAGTTACCGCAATGTGGGATTTGTTATTTTCGCATACTCCAATGGTAAACTTGTTAAAAAAATACTATAATAATTGACTTGTCATTAATATCAAATTACGATGATTGATTTGTTATTTAACTTTTAATTTTTTATAAAATTACTTTAAAATTTAATTTGTTTGATAGAATTTTATTATTTTATTATTTATTTTTTCTTAGTGTGCAGTAAAAAATTACTACGCCTGCCCATGCTCGTTGGAAAAGAAAATTAGCTAAACGACAAATAAATTATCTACCAGTAGAGCGAGTTTGATACGACGTCGTTTAACAGATGGAGGCGCCAAAATCTGGCAGTTTAAAAGTCGGAGCTCGGAAGCAACCATCAAGCGAATAAGCTTTCAAATGCGCGCGCTTGCTCATGCTTTCCTTACTGGAATTTTCGCTTTTGGTTGATCACGTTTAGCGATTGGCTTTACTTCCATCCGATTCAACCAGATCTCTAGGCGATTTTCAGTTGATTTTCTCCGTCTGATGCATGACTAGCTCTCTTAGTATGCTGATGATAGTTATTGCTTGAATTTCTTGGTTGTTTGATACACGATGGGGTCAACTAGAAGAATTATAGCAGATGCTGGAAACCAATGGATTAGAGTCGGATCTCGATTTACTATTTCATTTTTTGTTTGCTCTTCCATTCTCACGACTTTGATTTTCCTTGTTGGCCAAGGAGTCCGCTCTTCTGGTCAGTTCTGCTAGCTTTTATGAATTCTTGATTTTTTCAAAGTGGAAACACAATCTCCACTCTAATCAGTCGTTTTTCAAAATCTGTTTTCCTCATGTAATCATCTATCGTATATTCTATCACGAGTAACACGCAAACTCAGATTAAAATTTTTCGATGTGCAATGATTATTTAACGAAAATGAATCGTCAATCATGTTTTTCTTTATTCTTGCCTCAATGCAATTAAAGTATTACGGATGTAATTTTCTAACTGCTTATGATCTAAATTATAATATATTTTTGTTTCTATCAATGTGCAGATCAAAATGTAAGTATAGGTGGTCCCAGCAAACAGGTAAACATTTGGCAGGCTATAAATATTGTGAATGTAAATTTTTCGATACGCTTCCAACAGTTAACTTCCTGAAAATGAAAAAAGAAAGGCCGGCCCTTCAGCATGAAAAGATCTCATCTGTCAAGGAAGCTAGTATTGTATAAATATTGATACAATTGGTTGTTTTTTTCTTCTTAATTTCATCAGTTAATTTGGTTTTTCAGGCAATACAACACACTAATTAAATGTTCTATTAGGCTATTGATACTAGCGCAGCTAGCACAAGGCTTTTGAGTCCTTGTGATTTTCGAAAGAGAAACTCCTCAACATTATTGGAAACGTTTGGTTCAGAGACTTCTTTTGATGCCACATCTGAGGTGAGTAGGATATAGTTGATTACAGCTTCCATTTTATTCTGTTTATTATCCAAGAAATCTTGTCACGCAATAGCTTTCTACCCATGACATAATTAGCTCTTCCTTTTTTGTTTTTAGCGAAACCAAATAGTTGCAGAGCTAAGAACAAAAACATCAAAGGGTAAAGAGGGTGAGTTTTGAGGTAGTAGTTTTTAGAAGCATTGTTCTTTATGTATCAGTTTACTATACATTTCTGACGTAATTAGACTGCGCAGATGATCATTCCAACTTTATTGATGACTCTGCAAGACTAATGCGAAGGGTAACAGTTAAACTAGATTATTAACTTTCTAGATTTCGGATTTGATCCGTACTCAGTCAACAATGCCATGCTTTGTTGTTTTTACTGAAACAAATATGCTTTGCTTGTTTTAACTCTCAATATAGTTTCTTGCTTTGAAAATAATTACGAGACAACATTTCCATATCGGTTAATGTCGAAACTCTATTCTTTTGTATCTTCATTTTTTCAATATATTTCGCTTTTTGTAAAAAAAAATTTGATAGCGTCGATATGATTCTAATAATTTCAAGTTTCTTCTAATTTTTGAATCTATACTACTTTTTGATTATCTATTTAACTTTTTACTCATTTATGCAGGAAGTGAAAGAGCAACGATCAAAACACGAAAAGCCTATTGAGACTTTAGGCCTTGGAAAATACACCACGTGGAAGAAAGACAAGGGGAATGAAAATTCTAATTCAATGGTACATTTTGTGCGAGACCAGATAACAATGGCGAGGGTATACTCTAGCATAGCCAATGCTAGGAAGAAGAATGACCTGCAAAATGAACTCCAAGGTTGGATTAAAAAGATGAATCGAGTCTTAGGAGAGGCCACCGTTGATGCTGAACTACATCACAGGTAATTCAAGTTTGCCTGAAAAAATTTCTCAAATGTGAGAGTGAGAAGTTAAAAACCAGAAGACAATTTCTGAAGCATCTCACTATCTCATATATATCTAATTCTTGTATAGTGCACCCAAAAAGATTGAAAATATGGGAGAAATTCTTTCACAAGCTAGTAAGAAATTGCCTGAATGCAAGTTGGTCGTTAGGAAGTTAAGAGCAATGGTTCAAACTGCAGATGAGCAAGTTACAATCTTGAAAAAGCAGAGCACTTATCTAAGTCAGTTATCTGTGAAGACAATTCCACAAGGAATCCACTGCTTGTCTTTACGACTAATTTTAGAGTACTATCTTCTTCCTCTAGAGAATAGAAAGCTTCCTAGAAGGGAGACTTTGGAAAATCCAGATCTTTATCATTATGCCATCTTTTCGGATAATGTCTTAGCAACATCTGTTGTTCTCAATTCGACCATTGCGAATGCTAAGGTGAATCATACTTCCTATTTTGCGTAAAGCTGCACCTTGACCAAGCTAGTGTTGGATGCTCAAAAAATAATAATTTTTAATTGTGGCGTAGCTTGGTGATTTTGATCATCTTTTACAATATGTTCTACTGAAAAACTTGTTGAAAACAGTCGAATCGAGTTACAATTTTTGTTTCAAGAAATAGATAACTTATTTTTAATTATGAAATTTACTTGAAGTGATAATAGACTACTCAATGCAGTATATCACTTGCTGAGTAATTGTGAATTGAATAAACTCGTCGATAGTTTAGTTGCTTTCTGTCTGTCCTTACTTGTATATTATCCTTGGATGAAACACAGGAATCTGCAAAACATGTATTCCATATTGTTACCAGTAAGCTTTACTTTGAAGCCATGAATATGTGGTTTCTATTAAATCCTCCAGGAAAAGCCACTGTGCATATTGAGAATGTTGATGATTTAAAGTGGCTCAACTCTTCCTACAGCCCAATACTCCGGCAGCTTCAATCCACTGCAATGCGAGATTACCATTTCAAGGCAGGGCATGCAACCACTTCTTCACAGAGGGCTATGAAGTACAGAAACCCCAAGTATTTCTCAGTGCTCAACTACCTCAGGTTCTATCTCCCCCAGATTTACCCCAAGTTAAATAAGATCTTGGTTTTGGACGACGATGTAGTCGTCCAGAAAGACTTGACAGACTTGTGGACTGTAAATCTTAATGGAAAAGTCAATGGTGCAGTAGAAATATGTTGGGATTTTAATCGTTTAAACAAGTACCTGAATTTCTCCTGTCCTCACATTGCCAGAGAATTTGATCCAAATTCATGCAGTTGGGCAAATGGGATGAACATATTTGACCTTGAGGAATGGAAAAGAAAAGATGTAACTGGGATATATCATAAATGGCAGAACTTGGTGAGTATCTCTTTCGCATGTTCTTTATGTTTTATTTTTCCATTACCAATTGCCCTTAGCTACACTATTATGTTTTCTTTTCTGAAGTAGTTAACAGTAGCTCTTCCTTACTTTTGAAAAATGGCTTTTAAGACATTTATAGATAGTCATGCTCCTCCTAAGAAATACCATTACGTAACTCGACATGTTTAAGTAGTTACTCACAGGTAGTCGGGTCATTACTAGTAATTTTTATTTGACGAACTCCTCAAACATATATGTACTTGATGACAACTTCTCAATAGGTACTGAGTGCTCGAAGTATTTGAGCAGTAAATATAAGGGGTAACATATTCACTGTAATCTTCAACTGAGCACTCAACGAAATTAGAGCAGCTACTTGAAAATTGTATATTATGAGGGGAAGCGAATGCTTTTTTAACATATTTGAAGTGCTGTTTCCAATGTTTTAGAACGGTTGACATGTTTCTCTTGGAGCCAAGAGGTTCTTTCTGCAAATAACACAGTTGTCTTTTCTCATGCAATTTTTGGTTCTGATTAAACTCTAGATCGTAATGTCGAAATAAGTTGATCTTTCCTTTTCTGTACTCATGTCAGAATGAAGAAAGTTTACTTTGGAAACACGGGACATTGCCTCCAAGTTTAGCTACATTCCATGGGCTGACACACCCGCTTGAGAAGTCATGGCATTTGCTTGGTTTAGGCTACAATCCAAGCATAAATTGGTCGGATATTGAAGATGCGGCAATCATACACTACAGTGGAAACCTCAAACCTTGGCTAGAATCCGGTATTAAAAAGTATCAACAGTACTGGACCAAGTATGCTGATTACAATCACCCTTACCTAAGTAATTGCAATCTGATCATATGACCCAGTCTTCATCCTCCCAAATGAGACTTCTCTTCCTCTTAATTGCATTTTTAGCTTAGGGTGCTCGTTTCCCGGCTAACTGCACCAAGTCCGAGGTACTTCTTTTCCTCATTTTTTGGTGAATTCTCATTAATCCGTTACATCTTTTCCTTGCCTATATTGAATTGAGAAATTTTATGACTTCTTAACACCGAGCGAAACCTTACTCTAGTTTGACTTGAACAAGATTGAATTGAATAGAATTAACCTTTTCTTTCAATTCCTATGAGTGCCCCTGAAACTACTTCTGATCCCATGAAAATGAATTGCTTTTGAATTAGTTTGTCCAACTCCACAACCTATTTGACATAAAACACCTGTGGAATTTTAGGCAAAAATCTCGGTGCTGGTGAGGTTTTATTTCGAAGATCAAGATGAAATAATTGAAGAGAAATTTCTGAGATCAAAAGTCTCAAACGTTAGAAAATTGTATTAGAAGAAAACGTCTTTATGGTCATAACGGGACTTATTCTCTCCTTATCCTAGTCATTTTCATGGCAAATTTGACAACTCAAAGCGTGAGTAACGCTTTCCTTTATATGGTAATCTTAGACAATTTGAAAATAGAAAATACATGTTATGAGGTTATATTAGTTGTCAGCTTCAGGGGAGTTAGAGTTTTAATAAATGTTTATTGTTTTGGCCTTTTGGGTATTCGCCTTGGTCCGGCAAATACCCGGTTCGTGGTGGTCCGGTTTGGTTCGCAGAATCTGTTCTACATGCCTAAAAAACACAGATCCCTTCTCTCGCATCCCCTTTCTCGGAGTCGGAGAAACGAAGGAGAAATCCTGGTCGGAGAATCGTGGTGAACTGCTCCGCCAGACGAGCGTTAGAGAGCGATGAACGTTGAGGTGATCATTCATTTGTCGTCTCCGATTTCTCTCAACTGCAATGTTGGTCATTTTTTGGCTCTCAACGTCTTCCTTGTTCTTCAATGGCTTCGCTTTCTTTTTCGTTCTCTTCCTTTTTCTCTCACTAGAACTCCGCATTTCCCCCTTTTTCTCTCTTTCCAACTCCTTCTGTCATGCTTAACCATGACAGATCCACGTCGGAATTGGGGGTGGGTGTGGATTGGCTTAGTCATGGCTAACGGGCCGGCTGGCTCAGCCCGCTTCAGTAGCCGAGCGGGCTCGGCCCGGGTCCGATAGGCGGGCCGAGCCGAGCCCAAAATCGCGGGCTCACCCGGCGAGCCAGCCCGACAGATGAATGGCCGAGCCCACGCGAGCCCGTCCAAGATGGCGGATGCAGCATCCAGCTGACTGGCTTGAATCGCGTGATCGCCATCGCCATCGGTGATCGTCGACTCGCGTGGAGGTGAGACGACGGACCGAGGCTTGCGCTGGATCTCGTGTCAAAGGTCGTTGTCGGGGCGTCGAGGGACGAAGATCGTCGTCTTCCGTCGGGGCGTTGAAGGACGAAGCCAGTAGCAAGCTCTGAAGTGCCGTCGGGAGTGAGACTCCCCTTCTCTGTGAGAAGTTTCTCACAGAGAAGCACCCTGCTTCTCTGTGCCTTCTCTCTTTGTGAGAAATTTTCACAGAGAAGCTTCTCTCATCTCTGTGAGAGAGAACTCTGCTTCTCTATGAGAACACAGAGAAGGAACGGTCTTCAAACCGTTGCAAGCAACGGTCTGAAGACCGTTGGCGTCGCCAACTTGGCGACTTGGTGAGCGTAGGCAACGGTCCAGTGACCGTTGCCGATTACATGAAGTGAAGCAACGGTCTGATGACCGTTGCTCCCAGTGGTAGGCTACCACACTCTCCACTTCTTTTTCATTTGAAATTGTAATTTTCATTTTCATTTTGAAATTGTAATAAAAATATTTATTCAATTGAATAAAAATATTTATTCAATTAAATTATTAATTATAGTATTTTTACATTATAATAATAAATATTTATTATAGTTTTAAATTGTATAATATTGAAAATAATTTATAATATATTTATATAATATATTATTATTTATGTATATTTGACTCGTTATGCTCGGCTCGTTAAGGCTCGTTAGGCTCGGTCGGCTCGTTAGGCTTGGCTCGTTGGGCTCAGCAGGCTCGTTAGGCTAGGCTTGTTAAGCTCGGTAGACTCGATGAGCTAGACTCTTTCAGACTCGGCTCGGTTCGTTAGCCACCTCTAGATTGGCTTATAAGTGGACACTCATTTTTGTCTCTAGGACGAGTTTTGGGTCGCAGATTATGAAGAGACCTAAAATCTTTAGCATTTCTCTCGTTTAATGGGTGACACGTGACCGATTTGGTAGCATGAGCTCCACGTAAGTAACTGGGCTCAACGTTCTTCGCTGTCTGATGCTCGTCTGGCCGAGCAGTTCACCCCGATTCTCTGACCAGGATTTCTCCTTCGATTCTTCGCCCCTGAGAGAGGGGATGCGAGAGATAGGTTCTGTCTAGTGAAATTATAAAAAAAAACAAACAGAAATATTGAGGTTCGCAAATCTTAAAATAATTGGGCGATCTTGAATTATATAAAATAAATAACACAAATCTTGCCATTATATTTTTTTGTTCAAAATTTAAATAATTTAAAATATCAAGTATACATTTTTTTTTTGCAAAAAATAAATTAATTTTTTTAGTGGAATGCTAGTTTCCAGTGAAAAGTTTCCTCAACATAGTTTGATGAAGAAGTACGACCTCAATTTTAAGATGACTAATATCTTAATTGGTCTGTTTTTAAGTTATATTAAATTATTTTTACTTATGGGATTTTCAAGACCGAGTTGAATAATATATTTTGATATATTGATTGACTGATAGATTATAAAATAATAATAATCGAACGATTTTTAATATCAGATTCGTATCTATCGTTCGTTGATTCAAAATATTTATACTAAAAATAAAGCCGAATTATGCTTTCAACTTTGATGCACTATGCTTAGCTCTAGATGAGTAACACAATTGACATTGACAAGCTTAGAAATTCCAAGTAGTGTGTGGTATTTTTTTTCTTACACTACAATATTGACACGTTTATGCCATAATAATGTCATGCATGCTCGATTTATAATATAATTTAGACAAATCTAAATGAAAATTTATCATGCATAGATTTGTTTTTATTTGAAATGTCAATTTCCGTGATAGCTATATAATTACAACCCATAGTTATTGTAATTTAATTATTGAAATCATTTTCATTTTGAAAATGGATAAAATTTTTGTTATACTATATATATATATATATTATGTTATGATTGTCTTCATTTATTGATACAATAATTATAATAGATTATAAATAATTGAAATAAAAAATCACATAAATTTATAAATAAATGACACTTAATCGCACATATTATAGTACAAATTAGAGTATACATATGATATTATTATAATATTATAATTTTATTTCTAAGTTTGATATAAAATTAAAAATCCATTTAGTAAATTCTAATTCTAGAGAGGATGATATATAATTTTAATTATTTCATAATTTATTATGATTATTATAATAAATTATAATTTAAGTACAACATGAATACATAAAAGTAAGTTATAATTTAATTAAATATAAAGTAAAGTAAAAGTAATGTTTAGGATTAATCATTAATGAAGTTAGAATTTTGGGCAACGACCTTCCACCTTGCTTGAAAAGCAATCAAGAATAGATTAGGAGGCCGAGGCAGAAATGTTCTTATTTTTCAGGAAAAATAGAAAATTGGGAATAAAAAATGGCGATCTATCATTTTTGACTGGGTGACAAATTCTACAGGTATAGCCTCCATTGTTTGCTCAATCTACCCTCTATCCCGCCCAATTCGCTCGCTCTCTCTTTCGTTCTCATCCTCTGCAAGTTTCAATCAACCCGCTTTTTCAATTTCAGGTGGTCTTGCGCTGCGCGTGGAGGAGGAAGAAGAATCCGAGGTAATGAATCCGTCTCCGGATTGATAATCTTCAACGTTTCTTGTAATAACTATGACCCAGTTAATCTGATCCGTTTGTTTTTTTTTTGTATGAAATTTGCATTGCTGTTTTTTGAATCCAAATAGTTATACCTTTCTAGATGCATCTGTGTTTTCCGTTTGACGCACTAGATCGGTGCATTTAGTTCATTGTTCAATACCTGATGCGAAATGTTCAACACTCTCCTTGTTTTATGCTCTAAAGTAGGTGCATTCTCTGTCTGTCAATATGCGTATGGTTTCATATTTTATTCGTGTGCTTCTGGATCTCGGTACGGGTATGTGTCATTCTGCGTTTGCTCGCGTGACTGACCTTTTGATTGACCTTTTTCTTGCTAGTTCAGAAACTTGGGTGGAATAGAACTTTACAGTTAGCTTGCTTGTCACGAGTAAGCATGACATTAAATTTAGAGTATAACATACAATTACATACTTTCTTGATTAATTTATAATTCTGGGCAAATGAATAGCATTATTCATTTAGTTTTTGAGAGTATAGTGCTTGACTGGTGTTTGCGTTGTATTAACAGTTAACACTACCAAACTATAGAAGTATTGAGACGAATTTACAACATTTGAACCTGATTAGTGTAAGTTAGATATTACTAAAAATGGCACCAAGTTCATCTTCCGGTCTTTTGAGTTCTTCTTTTTACAATAGCATTGTGCTTTAAGTGATTATAAATGATGATTTATGTTGGACATGATACCCAATAGTCTGCTGAGGTTGTGTTTCTCAAATTTCTTATTGGCTTCTAATTATTGCAACTTATCTTTTGAAATAGGCTTTTTTGCTTGTACCTCAAAACTGAGTTCTTACTAGATATGTAAAGCAATATAGAATATGGAAGAAGAAGAAGAAGCTAAGGACGTTGGAGAAATTTCTAAGACTAATTCAAGTGTTGAAGTGAGGGAAGGGCCATCTAAAATTCATACTACTCTTACTGGTATTGATGAAATTGAGATAGGAAGCGGTGATGTGGTTTGTCAAGGGACCAAATCTATTGATGAAGTTGAGAGCGAGGAGCAGTTTGAGCTTGTACCTTTGAAAGATCAGGTGAAGACTGTAGGTGAAACTGAAGGAAGTATCTTGGAGTCAGAACGATCCTCAAACTCTGAAGATGCACGACCATCATTTAGTTTACTGGATGAAGCCTCCCAGTTTAGCTCAATATCATTTCAAGATGAGTTTGACAATTCCTCTGATACACATGTGCAAAATAATTCTAATGCATATAGTCTTAAGCCTGAGAGAAGGGTTGAACGACCTATCAAACCATCAACCTCTTCGACAAGTCTTGATTCTGGATATTCTCCTGTTAATTCACCACAAAAACCTAGAACAAAAGCTGCAATGCCAAATGTGTCTCCAGAATTGCTGCACTTAGTGGATTCTGCAATCATGGGAAAGCCTGAAAGCTTGGACAATCTGAAGAACCTTGTAAGTGGTGTAGGGAATTTCGGTGGTGGTGAGGAGACTGAAAGTATTGCTTTTTTAGTAGTTGATTCTTTACTTGCAACAATGGGAGGTGTTGAAAGCTTTGAAGAGGACGGGGACACCAATCCTCCCAGTGTAATGCTTAACTCTCGAGCTGCCATTGTGGCATGTGAGCTTATTCCTTCGCTTCCATGGGCAGGTGATAATGAGGTAATAATGTCCCCTAGGACACGAATGGTTAGGGGATTGCTTGCCATATTACGAGCTTGCACTAGAAATAGAGCAATGTGCTCCATGGCTGGTTTGTTGGCAGTTCTTTTAAGGTCTGCAGAGAACATTTTTGTACAAGATACTGGTTTGATGGAGAAAATGGGATGGGATGGAACTCCTTTGTGCTATTGCATTCAATATTTAGCTGGGCACTCACTTAACATTATGGATTTGCATATATGGTTGCAAACCATCACAAGAACGCTTACTACTTCTTGGTCTTCTCGCTTAATGCTTGCACTGGAGAAGGCAGTTTGTAGTAAGGAGTCGAAGGGACCAGCATGTACATTTGAATTTGACGGTGAAAGTTCTGGTTTACTTGGTCCAGGGGAAAGCCGTTGGCCCTTTACAAATGGTTATGCATTTGCTACATGGATCTATATTGAGTCTTTTGCGGACACTTTAAATACAGCTACCGCAGCTGCTGCCATTGCTGCTGCTGCTGCAGCGAAGTCAGGAAAATCATCAGCCATGTCAGCTGCTGCTGCTGCTAGTGCACTTGCTGGTGAAGGTACAGCACATATGCCCAGATTGTTCAGTTTCTTGTCAACTGATAATCAAGGAATAGAGGCTTATTTTCATGCACAGTTTTTGGTGGTGGAAAGTGGTAGTGGAAAGGGTAAGAAGGCTTCGCTACATTTTACTCATGCATTCAAGCCACAGTGCTGGTACTTTATTGGTTTGGAGCATAGCTGTAGGCAGGGACTACTTGGGAAAACAGAGAGTGAACTGAGATTATATATTGATGGATCATTGTATGAAAGTCGACCCTTTGAGTTTCCTAGAATTTCCAAACCTCTTGCATTTTGCTGCATTGGGACAAATCCTCCTCCTACAATAGCTGGCTTACAACGTCGTCGTCGGCAGTGTCCTTTATTTGCTGAGATGGGACCCATCTACATTTTTAAGGAGCCAATTGGGGTGGAGAGGATGGCACGGTTGGCTTTAAGAGGAGGAAATGTACTACCTTCTTTTGGTAATGGGGCGGGAATACCTTGTCTATCAACAAACAGTCACGTGCAGAAAATAGCCGAGGAAAGTTTTATTTTGGATGCTGAACTTGGGGGGTACATTCACCTTCTTTATCACCCCAGTTTGCTTATTGGACGATTCTGCCCAGATGCTTCTCCATCCGGTGCTGCAGGCATGTGATTTTCTTTATCATTATTATTTTTTGAAATAAGATTGCTATGTTCATTAGATATCAGAACTTGATCCCATTATCAATAGCTTTCAAGGATTTTGGATAATATATTGTGGTATTTACTACATTTCAAAGGAAAACTATTGTATTTGCGTTATGCCAGAAGTGAATAAGAAAAATCTTGATTACTATTTGCAAATACAATCATCTATTTTGATCTACATTGTATAGGATACGATGAAATTTAAAGCACCTCTTAAACATATTTGTTTCTAACATATATTTTTATTAGTGATAGAAAAAATGATGTGCAGTATTTTATTTTATTTTTTCATTTTTTCCGTGTAACTTGAGGCTATGATGGATTATTTTATAAAATTGTTCCTCTTTCTGTGAAACACTAACCATATAAGTTAGGTTCTTGTGCATCTACCCACAAGCAATTAATTCATTCCTTGAGTTAGAGGAGCAATTCAATTTGATTCTCCCCACTTCTATGCAAGTGATCTTTGTATTACTTGTACATATTTAACTAACAAACTTAGTTTACTTATTTTTTGATTTTTTTGGAATCAGTTCTATTC
This sequence comes from Begonia loranthoides, assembly GCA_022433065.1. NCBI lineage: Eukaryota > Viridiplantae > Streptophyta > Magnoliopsida > Cucurbitales > Begoniaceae > Begonia > Begonia loranthoides. The sequence continues at coordinate 2,886,942 of CM039469.1, forward strand.
TTTTTCTTCTCTATTTGCTAAGGCCTTCTTTTTGTATTCTTTAATTTCATTATGATTTTAGTTTTTCAAAAAAAAAAAAAAAACAAAGGTTGTAGATGGGTTTCTTTCGTTGCTTATTATTGAGGGATATGCAAATCTAATAATGAGCATGAATTTTATCATGACATTTGTGGTTCTTTCATGTAAAATTGCATATCTTACGGTTTTTTAGGAATGCTCAGAAGACCAGCAGAGGTTCTTGGGCAAGTTCATGTTGCTACTCGCACAAAGCCTGTGGATGCTTTGTGGGCCTTAGCTTATGGAGGTCCGATGTCGTTACTTCCTCTAGCAGTTTTTGACGTCGATAAAGATAGCCTAGAACCACGGCAGGGAAATTTTTCTTTGTCTTCAGATACTGTTACTCTTGCATCTTCAATATTTCGAATAATTTCCACGGCTATTCAAGACCCTAGGAACAATGAAGAGTTATATAGTGTAAGAGGACCTGAGATTTTGTCAAAAATCTTAAACTATCTCCTGCAGGCTTTGTCTTCACTTGATGCAGGCCATCGTAATAGTGTGGGAGATGAAGAACTTGTTGCAGCTATTGTCTCCCTATGTCAATCTCAGAAGAGTAATCATGCACTCAAAGTTCAGCTTTTCAGTACCTTGCTATTGGATCTAAAAATTTGGAGCTTATGTAACTATGGATTACAAAAGAAACTCTTGTCATCACTCGCAGACATGGTTTTCACCGAGCTATCAGTGATGCGCGATGCCAATGCTATTCAAATGCTTCTTGATGGCTGCAGAAGGTGCTATTGGAAAAATCATGAAAAAGATTCTGTCAATACATTTTCCATATATGAGGCTAATCGCCCAATAGGTGAAATAAATGCTTTGGTCGATGAACTCTTAGTAATTATTGAACTTCTAGTGGTTGCAGCTCCTCCTCTGATGGCTTCTGATGATATCCGCTGTTTACTTGGTTTCATGGTTGACTGCCCACAACCCAATCAGGTATAATTATCTCATGAAACAAGTTAATTTTATGGTGGAAGAAATACCAATCTGAATGAGGCCCAATTACTAAAGATTGTGGATTCTTATTTGTGCGATAGCTGCATTAGCCAAAAAATGGCAGAAGATGCTTTTCAATATAGAAGTTTGTATTCATATTCTTGAAGTTTCTTATCCCCATTTATATGGGACTTAATTGTGAAAATTTTAGCTTTTATTGTCGTAGTTTGTCACATTAAGAGCTCATAATTTTTTCAGTTAATTAATGCATTTTTAGTATTTGGTGAGAATGCCATCAATAATATCTTTTGTCATCTGGACCTTCTCAGGTTGTGAGGGTGCTGCATCTGATGTACAGGTTGGTAGTGCAACCAAATACATCTAGAGCCCATACTTTTGCTGAGGCTTTCATAGCATGTGGTGGAATTGAAACACTTCTTGTTATGTTGCAACGTGAAGCTAAAGCAGGCGATCATAGTGATGTAGATTCTATGAAAAAAAATGATGAGGTTTTGCCAGTTCAGGGTTCTTATCTTGATTCTGGAGATGGTGATTCTCTCAGGGTTCAGGCTGATGAAGGGGGATTCATTGAGGAAAAAGAATTGAACTTGGTTGGAAAAGATTACCAATTACAATCTCCTGATAATGGTGAATCTAACAGCCTTGACATTGTTTCCTCTGGACTTGAAATTGAAAGAACAACATCTGCTTCTGAAAACTTTTATCATAGGAATTTGGGTGGGATAAGTATATCAATCAGTGGGGACAGTGCTAGAAATAATGTTTACAATGTAGACAAAAGTGATGGAATTGTTGTTGGTATCATCCGGCTCTTAGGTGCTTTAGTATCATCTGGATATCTGAGAGTGGTTTCTCATGCGGCCCCAGACTTGACGGGCAATCTTTTGGTTAGTGGACTGCAAGATGGAGGTGGTACCATGTTTGACGATAAGGTTTCTCTTTTACAATATGCTCTACAGAAGGCTTTTCAAGCAGCACCTAATAGGCTAATGACAAGCAGTGTTTACACAGCTTTATTTGCGGCTTCAGTATGTCTTCTTTGCTCTTGTCTAACATGTCGATAATTTTTTTTAGTTAGTCATTTTTATGGTCGTAAAAATTACCGATTCTGCTTGAATTGGACTCCACATCTTACAAATCAACACCGTATCATTCTAGATTATACAGACTTGTTAGTCATCAAGTCTTAATGTTTCTTCATGCACTTCGCTTTTTCATCATGCGGTCTACATAGTAATTGCAATCAAATGGTTATGGCTGTAACTGTATCTATCTCTGACAGCAATATTTTGTAAGTCAAGGTTACAATTATGAAACCTTTAGTACCATGTCAGAAAAAGGTAATTCTTTTAAAAAATTAAAGTGTATTTTCAGTTTATTTTTAATTTCTCAACATGCTTCTGTTTATTTAATATTCATGAAAATTGACCGTTGATAAGCTTGAAAAATCAGATTCTTCAAGATTTTAGGGAACTGAATCATTCAAATTAGGGCTGCAATTAAGGTTGCTGTATTGAAATATTGATTTATACGAAATATGTAATTTCCTATCTTTTCATCGTTTTCTAGAGTGTTAAGGTTTATCCGTGGAGGTTGACTTTAATATGTTTTACTTCTAAGCTTTATAAAATTTGAACATTTTGTTTTCTGGTTTCTGTCAGATTAATGCTTCTTCAACTGAAGACGGGCTTAACTTTTATGATTCTGGTCATCGGTTTGAACATTTGGAGCTTCTATTGATCCTCTTACGCTCACTTCCATATGCTCCTCAGACTTTGCAGACCCGAGCATTGCAGGTACAGATAATATAGAAGCGATAATTTTGTAACTAATCATTAAAGTTCTTCTGGACGATGGAGGTGATTATAGAAGTTTATATTTATGTGAAATATGTATAATTTATCTTTTGTCTAACAGTGTGTTGGGTTTAATGTTGAGCTTACCTATTGTGGATTTATATATACATTGCTTTTGATTCTGCTATAAGCTGACAATTACCAGTGATTTTTATTCTTGAGATTCTATAATAGATTCTGAACAATTTTTCTTTGTGATTTCAGGATCTTCTGTTTTTGGCTTGCAGTCATCCAGAAAACAGGAGCAGTTTAACAAAAATGGAAGAGTGGCCCGAGTGGATTTTGGAGATTCTGATCTCAAACTATGAGGTTATACCATTATGAGTTTTTCTTTTCTGAACTATCTAACTCAGCATATAATCTTGTACGAAATGTTTTACTGGAAAGTGCGTTGTTCTCTATAGTCTAAGGAATCATTGGTTCAAATTATTTTTTTGCTTATTTTGCAGATGGAAACTTCTAAGCACTCAGATTCCGCTAGTTTAGATTTTGAAGATCTCATACATAGTTTCTTAATTATTATGTTAGAGCACTCAATGCGCCAAAAAGATGGATGGAAGGTTAGGCTTTCTCTCTCTCATACATACCTTCCTCTATTTTCTCTTTTTCCTTTTCATTTAACGGGGGCAGAGAATGGCCTTTGCCATTCAGTTTGGACACTCTTTGCATAGCTGAAACATTTTTTAATTTTAAATAGGTTGAGTTCTATGTGTTATTGACGTCAATTTTAAATTTTTAGGTTAAAAGTTTAATAGCTTTACAAAATTCTTTATATTTTTTTAGTCTAGTATTAGACTTTATAGAATAAGAATTTTCAGATCTGATTACCTCTATTTGAGGAGAATTATTAGTTATGCCCATTTATGGGGCTGATCCATGAGGAGCTTATCGTAGTGTTGCCGAATAGAGTGGTGAGGCGTCAAGAACATTGGCTATCACAATTTTTAGAATCTGGTTGTTCCAAGTGTTAATTCCAAGAGTTCGATTTCATGGTGAGCATTTGGTTAAGAGAATGAATAGGAGGGAGAGATGAGTTGTTTTATTCTGCTGAGATTGGAGGAACAATATCACTACTTGTGGAGCCATTTACTCCCTTGTACCAAGTTTGAAAATGAAGAACATAGAAAGAGAAAGATGTTCGAGTGAGAGAGAGTGATATATAGAAGCTAGAAACCAATCTTTGTTATTCATTCATGGCCATAACGCCCTTACACAAGAGCTGAGTATTATGGATCTGGGTGGAATATTTCATGCCTAACTAACTGTACATGAGAAGCTAAAGAATTGGCTTATGAATAATGAACTAACTAATTATGACTACGAAAAAAATGGCACAGATGAAGTAGGTTAACACTGTTGAGTTTTATTCTTTACTTCTGGATAAAGCTCTTTTCAACTTGCTCATATAAAGTCTCTTTTAGTGAGATTTTTGTAATTTAAAGCAGAAAAAACTCCGATCTACAATCTGGAAATCTAGTGTCATTTATGACTTAGCTGAATTGTCCATTAATTTGTAAAAGAGTGAAAACAAAAAAAGGTTTCACAAAGTAGAAGAATTTAAAAATACAAAAAAAAACCATCGCATCAAACTTTATCAAGTGCCTTTTGAGGGTCGTGAGTAGGTTGGGTTCCCAATTATGCATACCAATTTTTAGTTTGTGTATATTATTAACATTTTTGAAGAATAATTACATTATTGGAAATGTATAAATGCCCTTATTTTTTGCATTATGATGGGATAACCCATCTGTGTCTTTTCTGTTTCATTGTTCGTTATGATAGGATATGATGGATTTTTTAATTTTGATAGCTTATTTGTTTGGAGTGTTTTTTCAACTTCTCTAGTATGTAATTATTTATTTAAATATTTTGATTAGTGATTAGAAAAATAGTCTGCAACTGATTGATCAGCTTTTTCTTTTACAAGTTTTATTTATTTTGTTTCTGCTATTTGTACTTTTCAGGATATTGAAGCTACTATTCATTGTGCAGAATGGCTTTCTATTGTGGGTGGATCTAGCACAGGAGACCAGCGAACAAGGTACTGTACGTCTTTTGTAGTTCTTAATTTTTATTGTATTGCTTTGAAGGTGAAATAAAGTTGTCTGAAGATATTACCCAAAAAGTGCAATTTTTACTGAAATTTTAGTTGATCCAACGTCCCATTGCCATGATGGTGTTTTGTCTAGGAAAATAACCATGTGGAAAAATCTGACTTTGGTGAATGCACCTTATGGCAGCCCGCCTTGTGAAGGCAATGATTACCTAGGTGTGAGTGTGACCTATACTAATAGGGGTGTACAATCTCACATCGCTTGAGAGAGTGGAAAATGCATTGTTTATAAGTAGGGTTCTCCTAAACTGTATGAGCTTCGACGCAAAGCGGATAATATTGTACTGGGAGGATTGAGGACGTTACACAATTAGTTAAAATCTTTACTGCGTGTTACACAATTAGTTCAAATCTTTACTGCGTGTTACATGTATGTAGTTAGAGTGAACTTTGAAAATGGTCAATAATATTATAATGCATTATTCCATTGAACCAACATATGTTTTTTTAGATAAAAAACGAATTATATTAAGAAAATAATATGCAAAGGGATAGAGTGAAAAAAAATCCTCCCTTACAAGGCCATTGAAATCCCAACATATTCTCACAAGTTCACAATCCTACTTGTGAAAGGCTTAGAAAGTTTTTAGGTTTTTCACCATGGATAATAACTATGTAATAGCCTTTCCCGATAAAAATCTGCAATAGATCCTAAGCATGGATGATAACCTCATCTTACATTTTAATATATTGGGATGAGGCATAAGTTTGACAAGCATAATTTGACACAAATGGTATTGGTGATAGTTCGAGCCCATTATGGGGAGTATACATGGTGGATTGACCATGGTTGAATCAAGATGAAATCAGGAGGGTGAGGATGTCACTAGATCAATATCCAACATTTGAACTTATACTTTCAATTTGCTGATCAATATTCTCCTTTCTATCGAGGACAAAACTAAGTTGGAAAATTTAGTTGATGTCCTCTAGAACATTCTTCTCTCGACTCACTTCTATTTCTTTTAGGGATTTTCTTTTATAATTTTGTTTGGAAAAAAAGGAATCCCAACCAAAATTCAAGTTTTAGCTTGGATCGTTGTTAAAGAAAAACTTTATATTTGTGATTAAATCTAGAAGTGAAATCATTTTTTAGTGCTATCCCTGCATAGTTGTCCATTTTGCAAAACATATGACGAAACAGACACTCACATTATGATTAATTGTGAGCTTAATAAAGGCAGTTGAATCCATTTTCTATCTCTTTACAACCAGATTGTAGGATGCATTATGACATTCAAAGTTTCTTTAACGATATTTTAAAGAGAAAATATAAGTTTAAGAAGCAGAAGCTAATCTTGAGATAAGGTGCTTTGAGTATTTTCTGTGCTCTTGGTTTCATCACAATGCTATTCTATTTAATAATAAAAAGTCAATTGTTGATTTTTGAGATATTATTAATTTCACTCTCGTTAAGTGAATTTATTGTTTTGAGTTCTTTAGAATTTATTCTTTTAGTGTTATTCTCTTTAATTGGAGAGAAATTGCTTTAAATTAAGTGTGTTTTTTTTAGAATGGTTATTCCCTTCTTCTATTGTATTTTTTTAATATACTTGGTTTCCTATTAAAAACAAAGCCAAATTGTTGGATAAAATGGTGATTCTTTTTTAGGGGTGGAAATGAGGAAGATAATATATTTTATTTGAGCTGATGAGATTCTTTGTTCAATCCTAAAATTCGTACTAAAACTCGAAAGAGACTTGACATAGGTAACTTTGAAATTAGAATCAAGGAGTTGTTGGAAAAATAATGTGGAAATGTCCCATGAGGGTGATTCCATGTAGTATGAAGTGATTACAAGCCAATATGGAACAATGACTTTGTTGATAACTAATTCCACTAAAATTTTCTTTTATAATATGTGAAAACATATCTTTTTTAGGAATGCATTGTTTTTTAAGTCGTGAGTGGTGCCTCGGTCCGTTTTTTAGCAAATCAATGGGCGCGTTCTTTGTGTATAAAATATCTATTTATCTATCGCCTTTCACTGTTTGCAAAAAATAGTCTACAAAAATTATATCCTTAGCGCTCAACTTAAGTGACAAATGTATGAGTTAGCTAAAAATTCAAGTGTTTCTTATCCTATGCATGATATACAATGTTCAGTAATGATGTTTTGGGACTTTCATAATCCCATCACTTAATATATTTTGCTAGTTCTTAAATTTTAGTAGTGATTAGAGCTGAACCACATAAATTTTCTTGTTGAAGAATAAATAAGATACCATTAGCAATTAGTCATGTTTTTATAATTGAAGTCAATACAACACACTAATCCAAGTTTACAACAACACATAAGAGTTAGTGAACAAAAAAGCTTTTTTTGAAAACAATTGAGTTATTTATTGAAGTACTTGTCCTAGTAATCCCCTACAAAATTAGATTGTAAAAAGAAATATTAGGCATGTTTTGGAGGTGGTTTGAGCCATGATGGTTGGAAGAAACATACTAAAATCTCTTTTGGAATTCTAACCACTCTGTTTTTTGTTAACTAGACACCTTCAAATATGGTGAATGTGATAAGCCTTTAGTTAGGCTTACGTATTTTTAGAAGGAGGCCTTAAATGAGCTGTCATTGACCCTTTTTTTGGTTAGAAAGAAGAAATTTTATATTAGGAAGTTGGGTGAGTTGAGAAAGTCTGGATTTCTTGTAAACCGAGAGGAGGTGCTCAAGTTTGTTGGTATGGAAATAGTCCTATAGAGTTTGTAGAGCTATAGTTCCAAAAAATAAAGCAATAAAGCACTACATACTTGATTCTTATCAATTTGGTATCAGAGCCGATTTTTGTAGAAGGATGATGACTCGTTCTTAAGCTCAAAAGGAAGGAATGACGGAATAGCATAAGGATTTATCTAATATGAAGGAGGAATTAAAAAAGATGGAACAAATTCCTGCGATGGAGCGGAATTTGATGTTATTACAAGAACAAATGACAAAAGTTCTAGAAAAATTGGATGGAAAACAAAATGCGATGGAGGCTCAGGAAGGTGTCTGAAGCTCAGGCGCGAAAAGAGGTTTATGTTCAGGGGAAGATAGGCCGAATTTTTCAAAGGAATTTCTACCAAGAAGACTGGAATTACCAGTTTTTAATGGTACCGATCCAGGAGGTTGGATTTTTCGAGTTGATCGGTATTTCAATGTTAATCGATTGACGGATTCAGAAAAATTAGAATGGGCGATGGTTTGTTTTGAAGGAGCGACTTTGTCTTGGTTCCAATGGAAAGCTGTACGCGGTCAATTCGCTCTTGGATGATTTTAAAAAAAAGATACTGGATAGATTTGGTCATCATTACTTTGGAATGGGGTGTGATCGTCTCTTTTCCCTTAAACAGGAAGGAACGATAGAAGATTATCGAACTCAGTTTGAGTCGGTAGTATCTTCTTTGATTGGAATTCCCGACGAAATTTTGTTTAGTGCTTTCTTTAATGGATTAAAGAATGAGATTCGTGGAAATGTAAGAATTATGAGACTATCTGATTTACAAGATTTAATGGAGTCAGCTCAAGTCATTGATGATAGGAACGAGTTGGTGAAAACTGAAAAATCAGTATCTATCAGAGGAATATATGGATCCAACTGGCCAGTAACTATGGCAAAAAACTTTTCGGCCGAACGAACATAGCAACCAACAGTTCCTTCCAAACCAAAAATTCTAGAGATTAACAGATGAAATTTGACGGAAGCAGAAATAATAATGAGAAGTGAAAAAGGTTTATGTTTTCGTTGTGATGAGAAGTTTTCTATTGGACATCAGTGCAAAAAGAAGATACTCCAAGTTTTAGTTCTACTGTATGAAGAGGATGAAATGCATTCTCTAGAAAATCCCTTGAATGCAATTGAAGAGGAAACAGAGGCACCAATAGAAGACAATGTGGAGGTGTCTCTTAATTCGGTGGTAGGACATACTACCCCAAGAACAATGAGGCTATGAGAAATTATTAAAGGAAATAAAGTAGTAGTTTTGATTGACAGTGGAGCTACCCATAATTTTGTAGCTAAACGACAGGTGGAAGAATTGAAATTGCCTATTACCTCTTCTGTTAATTACAACATTCAACTTGGAAACGGGGAATCCTTAAAGGGAGAAGCTATTTGTAAAAACATTTTATTGTTGTTACCGGAGGTGGAAATTGTAGAAGAATTTTTACCTATCGAGTTGGGTAATTTCGAAGTTATTTTGGGAATGCAATGGTTGCAAACCATAAGAGATATGTTCGTTAACTAGACACTGTTAGTAATGAAATTTGTTTTGAACAACAAAACTTTACACATTCGGGGAGATGAGAGCCGAAACAAAACAAAGATTTCTTTAAAAGCAATGATGAGGCAGTTCAAAATGAAAACTAGGGTATTTTGATTGAAATTATCAAAGGAGAATTATAGTTTATCTTTTCAGAAGTACTTTCTGCAGAAATGGAGAAACTGTTACTTCATTACGAGTATGTTATAAACATGCCAGAAGGATTACCTCCTGTGCGACAGTTTGATCATGGTATCGTTTTAAAAGAAGGTGCTATTCCAATCAACATGAAACCTTACAGGTACCTGGTTATTCAAAAAGATGAAATATAAAGGTTGGTGCAAGAAATGTTATGGGCGGGAGTTATGCAACCAAGTAACAGTCATTTTTCTAGCCCTGTTATTTTGGTCAGGAAGAAAGACAAAAGCTGGAGGTTCTGTGTTGATTATAGAGCCCTCAACAAAGAAACAGTGAAGGATTGTTTTCCGATTCCAGTGATAGATGAGCTAATCGATGAGTTAAATGGTGCAACAATTTTTACAAAGCTTGATCTCAAGTCAGGTTATCACCAGATTCAGATGAAGAAAAAAATGTTGCTAAAACAACATTCCGAACCCACGACGGGCATTACGAATTTCTTGCAATGCCATTCGGGTTGTCAAATGCGCCATCTACTTTTCAAGCGTTAATGAATGAGGTATTTCGGCGTTTTCTGAGGAAATTTGTGTTAGTTTTTTTATGATATTCTTGTTTTTAGTCGTACAGAAGAAGAACATATTCTACATCTTCGACAAGTTTTGCAAATTCGGTCGGAGCAAAAATTGTTTGTAAATAAGAAAAAATGTTTGTTTGCCAAACACAAGAAGTTGCTGCAGATCCTAGTAAAATAGAGGCAATGAGGAGTTGGCAATCTCCAAGGAATATTAAACAGTTAAGAGGATTTTTGGATTTGACAGGGTATTACAGAAAATTCATTTTTGGATATGGAACCATTGCTTTGCCCTTAATTGAGCAATTAGAGAAATATCAATTTTGTTGGTCCAAAGAAGCTGAAATGGCTTTTCAGAAGCTTAAGCTGGCTATTTTATGTGTTCGTTACCGGTTTTGGCATTACCTGATTTCAACAAGTCTTTTGTTGTAGAAACAGATGCTTCGGGTTCGGGGATAGTTGCAGTTTTAATGCAACAACAGAAATCTATCGCTTTTTTCAGTCAACAATTGTCTAAGCAAAAGCAATTGAAGTATGTTTATGAAAGAGAATTAATGGCTATTGTCTTAGCTATACAGAAGTGGAGACCATATTTGCTTGGGTGACATTTCATTGTCAGTACAGATCAAAAGAGTCTAAAATTTCTTTTGGAACAGCGCATGGTGGCTATGGAATATTAGTGTTGGCTTACAAAGTTATTGAGGTTTGATTTTGAAGTTCAATGCAAACCAAGAGCTGAAAATTTAGCGGCTGATGCTTTGTCTAGGAAAATGGACAGTGAAGCAAATGTGGAACTCAAGGATATTTTGTGTACTAGTATTATTGATCCACAGCAATTAGAAGCAGATTAGGATGCAGATTCTAGACTTTGGACGATCAAGGATGATTTGATTGTGAATAAATGCTAGTATTATGAAATTTGTATTTTTCATAACCTCCTGTTTTTTAATAACAGGAAGGTCATTTCGAGGTCCTCTATGTTCATTCCTCAAATTCTACAAATGTTTCATGATAGCCCTATTGGTGGTCACTCGAGAATCACAAAAACTACTAAGCGTATCGCAGCCGAACTTTTCTAGTTTGGGTTGAGGAAGGCAATTGAGCGTTTCATCAACACTTGTGTTGTTTGCCAACGCAATAAATATGAAGCATTACGTCCAGCTGGTTTATTACAGCCATTGCCAATTCCTAATGACATTTGGGAAGATGTTACAATGGATTTTATCGAAAAATTGCCGAAGTCAGAAGGTATGGATACTATTTTGGTAGTGATGGATAGACTGAATAAGTTAGCTCATTTTATACCATTATGACACCCTTTTTTAGCTCAAACAGTGGCGATGTTGTTTTTTAATAATGTTTTTCAACTTCATGGTATGCCGAAATCTATTATCACAGATAGAGACAAGATTTTCGTTAGCCAATTTTGGCGACAGTTGTTTTCCTTTCAAGGAACAGTCCTTAAGCTTAGTTCAGCTTTTCACCCAAACATATGGGCAATTTGAGGTGGTAAACAGAACAATTGAGGCTTATTTGCATTGTTTCAGTGGCGATAAACCTACAACTTGGTGTAAATGGTTAGCTTGGGCGGAATTTTGATATAATTCTTCTTTTCATTCAGCAATAGGAATGAGCCCGTTTAAAGCTGTCTATAAAAGGGACCCTCCAACAATATTAAGGTTTGAGACTCCTTCAAAATCTTTGATTACTACTGTCGATATTCAGTTAAGTGACAGAGATGAGATTTTATCTTTATTGGAATCTCATGTTTTGAGAGCTCAAAACTGAATGGTTTCTTCGGCCAATAGTAAACGACGTAATATGGAGTTTCAAGTGGGCGATTGGGTTTGGCTTCGTCTTCAACCTTATCGACAGAAAACTATTTGTAAGAACTTGCATGTGAAATCCTCGTTTTTTCGGACCATTCAAAGTAATTCAGAAAATTGGTGTTGTGGCCTACAAGTTGGAATTACCGGAGAATGCTACGATTCACCTAGTCTTTCATGTTTCACTATTAAAAAGGGTGGTGGGAGAAGTATCAATGAGCTCTCATTGACGGTTTTTTCGGTTAGGAAGAAGAAATCGTATATTAGGAAGTTGGGTGAGTTGAAAAAGAGGGGGGGAGTTACCAGAAACTCGAAAGTCTGGATTTCTTGTAAATCGAGAGGAGGTGCTCAGGTGTGTTGGTGTGGAAATAGTCCTATAGAGTCTGTAGAGCTATAGTTCCAAAGTAATAAAGCAATACATACTTGATTCTTATCAGAATGTTGATACCCCAATAAGTTCTTTTCAAACATGTTTATTTGTCAAAGAATATACTGAAACCTATTTACTAAATTATGATGAAAGTGGCACCTATGGCCAAGATGAACTCAAACCGAATTCTACTATCACTTTTAGCAAAAGTTTGAGTTGCCTCTCTCAAATCTAGGTGGGAAAAATGCATTTTTGTCGAAAATTGAGAGAATACTATGTAGATTTTCTTCAAGGTTTTGAAATAAAAGATGAGAGAAGCAATGCAAATTGAATAAGCCTTTATATAGACTTAAACAATCACTTAGAAGTTGGTTTGATTGGTTCACTCAATCACTGTGATGCGAGTAATCTAAAAAACAATTCGTTCATACTTTTTATTTAAAAAATCTTCATTAGGAAATATTGTTGGTGATATTATTCTTACTTAGGATGACTTTAAATAGATAAATTTAAAATATAAACTTATACTTGATTGTAAGATCAAAAACTTAGGGGACTACGATGTGTTTTGGTATCTAAAGAGAAACTGATACTCGAAGTAAAGAAGGTACCTATATTTCACAAAGAAAATATATATTTGACATCATAAAGGAAGTAAGATCTCTTCATTATAAACAGTCAAAAATTCCAATTGAACCTAATAGTATACTTGGAATTATTGAACATGTCCAAGTAGAAGAAAACTAATATCAAAGAATTGTTGGAAGATTGATATATCTTTTCCATATTAGACCAGACAGCCTAGAAAAAATAACTCCTATCTTCTTTTTGCATGGAATGTAAAATACAAACATATAGGCAATTTCAAACTAAGTAACTCTCTAATTGATGCTAATTTCAAATTATAGAAAATTAAAAGAGTTATAGCGGCTTCAAAACTGCAATTAATCCTTTAGTTTAGGATTTGATTTCATTCTTAAATATGTGGGTTGACTCTAATGAATTTGATTAAGAATTTATTTCTCTTTTCTTAATACTCGTTCAAGCTTGATTCAAAAATGTTTTTCATTCCAAACTTGCTAATAATAGAACCAAAATTGGCATTTAAAAGCCCTTTTGAGAACATTAGCAAGTTGTTGCTTAGAAGGATTGTATTCACGCCTATTGCACCATTCGATATCTTTTCCTTGATGAAGTGTGTATAAGGTTTTGCATATTTTGTCTTAGCACGATGAAATGGATTGTATGCTTTTGTTAATAACTGATTTATAATAGTCTCATGGGGTCCTTGGCTTCTGTCAGAGTTTTTGTAGTTATTTCTTGAACCAAATTACCTCGCATAATTCTTATGCTAACAATTGATTTTTCTGCTTGTGACACTTGATTTTTGTATTGGTTCTTGTTCCTTGCTTTACCTTGTGACTGAGTTTCTACGAACATACATTCCCTAATGACAGAGTTACGATCTATTGGACATCCTTCCCAATTTGTGACAATGTGGGCTTCTATCTCTATGTGGCCATTATTTGTTAAGAATAGTCCCTTGTATACTTTTTAAATATCTTAAGATTCTTCTCACAATATATTAATGACATTCTAGTAGACTGTGCATAAATGCGCTTACCATATTTGTTGCGTAGGCTATCTTTAGTCTAGTGTGAGAAAAATATATCAAACTTTCCCCAAGCATTTGATATTCATTTTTATCAGTGGGAGTATCAGAAGTGGTATAACCAAGTTTGCGATTAGGCTCAATAAGATATTCTGAAGGTTTTCAACTGAGCATTCATGTTTACTTTTCAAAGTCCAAAATATATTTTCTTTGCGAAACATAAATATGATACGAATTCTCTTTTATTATTCGTAAAACTGTATTACATTCCCTGTGGCAGAAGACTCTTCTACCACACTACACACATCCACTATTTTCATATCCTTTTCCCTCTCTCTTCTGACTATTTATTAACTAGGTGAACAGTTACATTGGTAGTTTAAGGGTAATTCTATAACGATCATCCTTTACTCTTTCTCCTAGCATAGGTGAATCTTATAATGGGCTTATCATTACCCTCGATCCAAAAAAGAACTTTGTTCTCAAGGTTAAAAAAAGGAAATTGCAGACGAATATCATCAAAATCCTCCCAAGTGGCTTCTAAAGGTGACAGATGACGCCACTTAATTAACACCAGCAAACGTTGACCATCAGCACTCGTCTTTGAACTTCAAGAAGAGACTCAGGTTCAATAAGAAGAGAAGTATCATTGAAAAGTCCATCGGGTAAAGGCGTGACTGTCTGCACCTCACCTTTAACTTCACGAAGTTGAGAAACATGGAAAGCAGGGTGTATCAATGCCGAGTCCGGTAACTTAAGCTTGTAAGCAACCTCACCCACTTTCTCAAGAATTGGAAAAGGGCTGTAAAATCAGGAAGACAATTTAAGGTGCGATGGCTTAGCAACGAAACGCTGTCTGTAAGGCTGTAATTTCAACCAGACACGATCACCCACAGAAAATTCCACCCGCAGACGATGTTTGTTAGTCGCCAAAGCCATAAGAGATTGAGCCCGATTGAGATTCATCTTAAGCACTTCCACAATATCATCCCGCTCCTGTAACTGAGAGTCCACCGAAGGAAAAGAAGAAACATCTTGTAAATCATACCGTAAAATGGACAGAGGATCCCTTTTGTAAACGGCTCTGAAAGGCGACATCTTAATCGAAGAATGAGAAGATGAATTATACCAATATTCCACCCATGATAACCAACGAAACCAAGCAGATGGCTTTTGCCCCGTGAAGCAACGTAAATACGCTTCCAGAGTTCTGTTAACAACCTCAGTCTGTCCGTCTGTCTGTGGATGGTAGGCCGAACTAAATTTCAAAGTTGTGCCATGTAAATGGAATAACTCTCTCAAAAAGTGGCTAACAAAAACTTTGTCCCTGTCAGAAACAATGGATTTGGGCATACCATGTAAGCGAAACACATTATGAAAAAAAGACTGAGCCACCGATTTAGCAAAATAAGGGTGATGTAACCCAACAAAATAAGCATACTTACTCAATCTGTCAACTACCACAAAAATTGTATCTTTACCATTGGACTTCAGCAATATCTCTATAAAATCCATAGAAACAACCCTGCCGGAGACAGGGCCATATACTTATTCTGTTGACAAACCCAACAATTGTTAACAAATTGTTTGATAGATTTACGCATACCCTTTCAAAACAACTCAGCTACCATGCGTTTAAATGTTTTAGTAATACCACCATGACCACCGACTGGGCTCGAATGGAAGAGAGTTAAAAGTTGTGGAATGAATCTGGAACGAGCAGAGATCACTTTCCTACCCTTATAGAACAACAGAGAATTATGAATAGTGTACCCAAGCCGGGCTTCCTCGCCTTTTAAGAGTAGAAGTTTAATAGTATGCAGCTGCTCATCTTTCTCCAATTCAGCTTCCAACTCATGCAGATTAACAATTCCCTAACATAATAAGGACGAAACAACAACTATTTCCAGAGGAGTTTGATTCATCGTGACAAAGCGTCAGCCGCAGTATTTTCACAGCTTGGTTTATACTGCACCTCAAAATTGTAGCCCAATAATTTTGTCAATCACTTCTGATAATCAACAGCAACCATCTTCTGATCCAACAAAAACTTTAGACTTTTTTGGTCTGTTCTGACTATAAAATGTACACCCAACAAATAAGGACGCCATTTTTGAATAGCCAAAACGATGGCCATCAGTTCCCGTTCATACGTAGACTTTATCTGTTTTTGCTTAGAAAGTTGCTGACTAAAATAAGCTATGGGTTTTTGATTCTGCATCAGGACAGCTCCGACTCCCACACCTGAAGCATCGGTTTCTACCACAAATGTGTCTGTGAAATTCGGAATGGCAAGAACTGGTAACGAAGTCATCGCTTTTTTTAAAGTCTGAAAAGCCTCCTCAGCTTCACTAGTCCGGCCGAATTTTTCTTTCTTAAGCTGGTTCGTCAGAGGCAGAGCAATACCACCATAATCGGAAACAAACTTCCGGTAATACCCCATCAACCCAAGGAATTCCCGCAGTTGTCTCAGAGTTGTAGGGGTTTGCCACTCCAATATTGCCAATATTTTGGACGGGTCAATAGCCACCCCTTGTCCAGAAACTATATACCCCAAGTATTCCAACTCATGTTGAGCAAAAGAACATTTTTTTTTCACATAAAGCTGATGGGTAGACAAGATCTGAAGAGTGATTCTCAGGTGCTCTAAATGTTCATTAATAGAAGGGCTGTAGAACAAAATATCATCAAAAAATACTAATATGAACTTCCGAAGGAATTTGTGAAATACCGTATTCATCAAGGATATGAATGTTGGAGGAGCATTAGTAAGGCCAAAGGGCATTACTAAAAATTCGTAATGTCCCTCGTGCGTTCGAAAAGCCGTCTTGTGTACATCTTCTCGTCGAACTCGTATTTGATGGTAGCCCGATTTTAAATTCAGCTTTGTAAAGATGAAAGCGCCATGCAATTCATCTACTAATTCGTCGATTACCGAAATAGAAAAACGATCTTTGATCATTTCACGATTCAAGACTCTATAGTTAACACAAAACCTCCAACTATTATCATTTTTCTTAACCAAAATTATGGGGCTAGAAAAAGGACTAGAGCTAGGTTGAATAATACCCGCCTCCAGCATTTCCTGAAATAATTTTTCTATCTCATCTTTTTGTATAACTGGATATCGATACGGACGTATATTAATGGGAGCGACACCTTCTTTCAACCAAATAGCATGATCACAATAACGAATAGGAGGCAATCCTTTAAGGAGATGGAACACATGATCAAATGATTCCAGTAACTCTTGTAATTCTGCATTTTGCTTTATAGAAGCTATCGGGGGTTCACTTTAGATGTTGCATAATTCCAGATATAACCCCTACTTTTCTTTCCATATTGTTTTAACCATGGCTTTCATAGAAATCTTGGACTTACAGAGGCTTGGATCTCCACGGATACACACTATTCTGTTCCCCAGTTTATATTTCATCGTTAACAACTTCTAATTGACATTCATATCTCCTAACGACTCCAACCATTGCATGCCCAAGATTACCACCGAATTTCCCAAATTAATTGATAAGAACTCCTCTATGACCTCCAACTCAGGCAGCTGTAATAAATTTTTTTTACATATTCCTGTACTTTGTATAGCTTCTCCATTACCGAGTAGTTTATTGTATATACTGGTGGAAGTAATCGGTAGTTGCAGCTCTTCCACCAATTGACTAGCGATGAAATTATGTGTAGCTCCACAATCGATTAACACAATAACCCTCCTGTCGTTTATCCTTCCCCATAGTCTCAAAGTTCTTGGATTAGTAAAACCCATTACCGAGTTCAAAGAGAGTTCTACTTGATCAGGGACAATTTCATCTCCATTCGTAGCCATTTGTTGCTCTATTTCTGATTTCTCAAGTGACTCATCTTCATCATGCAACATTAATACCAGTAAGGTCTTCTTTTTACACTGATGACCCACCACATATCTTTCATCGCAACAGAGACCTTTCTCTCTTCTTGATTTAATCTCTACTTCAGTCAATCAACGTTTATTCAACTCGTAATTCCTTGTTGGCGGTTGTATCAGTTGATCAATTCCAAAATTGTTCTTATTACTGGAAATTGAATTCCAATTGCTCCTCTCAGCGTACGGTTTCTCCATCACCTTGTTTATATTGCCCTTCTGAGGTTTAAGTAAAAAATTCTTGTCTTCTACTACTTGTGAAGAGTGCATCAAATCTATTAATCCCATAGGTCTTATCAAACGAACATCCCCTTTAATTTCACTTTTTAACCCATTATAGAATGCACTGATCAACACTTCATCAGGAATGCCAAATAAATTTGAAACTATAGATTCAAACTCTGTCTTGTACTCTTCCACGGAACCCACCTGTTTAAGCGACAATAGCCTTTCACAACCATTTCTGTTTCTCGAATGAGCAAAATGATCCAAGATTCTATTCTTGAGTATCATCCAGCTGCGAAAAGGGCGAGTATTACTTTCCCATTGATACCACGCCAAGGCTGACCCTTCAAAACACACCATGGCCGCTTCCAACTTTTCTTCTTCAGTAAGTCGGTTCAACGAGAAATAGCACTCAGCCCTAAAGAGCCATCCTTCTGGGTCTGTACCACTGAACACTGGAAGTTCCAATTTCCGTGGAAAATAATCTTGATTATGGAATGGTCTCCGATCACCTTCCTTCGCATTGCGTTCTGCCGAAGAATTTCTTGGTGCTTCAACTGACTCTGCCGACACATGTTGCTCATCCAAGCGAGCCAATACCCTCGCCATTTGTTCTTGTAACTGTGTCATATTCTGACCCATTATTTCCTTCAATACCGCGTCTTCCTTTTGCCGTTCCGCAATGTTTTCTTTTTGGGTTCCCGATTGGGTCATCATCCCTTCGCCCCGATGGAACCGCTCTCCAGGAAAGAAAACCGCTCTGATACCAAAATGATACGAATTCTCTTTTATTATTCGTAAAACTGTATTACATTCCCTGTAGCAGAAGACTCTTTTACCACACTACACACATCCACTATTTTCATATCTTTTTCCCTCTCTTTTTTGACTATTTATTAACTAGGTGACCAGTTACATTGGCAGTTCAAGGGTAATTCTGTAACAATCATCCTGGTGAATCTTATAATGGGCTTATCAAAATACATTCTTTACTTTGAGCAACCTAAATTCCTAGAAAGCATTGTAGTGCTGCGAAGTATTTAATCTCAAATTCTAGTGACACTTTCCTTTTATATTTTTGATTTCTTCAAGGTCATTTCCTTTAAGGATGATATCAACAGCAAAAACAATAAAATAAGTGTAAAGATCTTTCTTAATGAAGATATATTGGATAATAACGTATGATCATATTGTCCTTGAGATAGCCAAGCTTTACAAGTCATTGAGTAAACCTTTCAAAACAAGATTGAGTGATTGTTTGATTTCATATAAAGATTTTTGCAATTTATATCTCCTCTTTTCCTTCGAAACCTAGAGGAGAATCCATGAAAATTTCTTCTAGATTTTCATGCAAGAAAGCATTCTTACATCTAATTGTTGGAGAGGCCATTCAAAATTTGCTGCAAGAGATAGCAGAACTCTATTGAGGTCACCTTGGCCAATGCAGCAAAAGTTTCCTCATAATTTAGTGCAATAGTTTTAGTGTATTCTTTTGCAATTAATCGTGATTTGTGTCTCGTAACAGATCTATCTTTTTTCTATTTGATGCTAAATACTCATTTACACCAAACAATTTTTGTTCCTCCTCATAAAGGCACTTTTTCTCAAAGAGTTATTTTTGTAAAAGGCATGTAGCATCAATGCAACTAAAATAGGGATCTCTTTGTGGGTTTGGAAAGTGTTCTTGTTTGGGAGATTAAAATACTGAATATAAAATTTCTATAATTATAATAATTTTGTATTCTATGAATGACATTGGGGTCAGAAATACTTGGTATAAAATTTTTGAAAATGAGCCAATCTCCTTTCTTGGTAAAGCCAGATCAACTCTTACTCTTGAATTCAAATCTCAAGAACAAATGGGTCTAGCTTTTTGTACAATGAGATTTGATTTTGATCAGAGCCAACTATTGAAGAGTGTTATCCGTCAGGTTTTGTAGCACAAGATGAGGAACTTGAAATTGCATGTACGTCATTCCTAGATTCTATTTCCCTCCATCAGAACCTTTCAAGCACCCATGATTGCTTCTTCTTTTCATGGTATCTTAGTAGGAAATCATAAGTGCAAAGTCCTCTCTCGTAAAAAAATTGCCTTTTAAAATTTAAAATATTCTTGTGTAAGAACCAATGAAAAATTTGACTTGCAGGCAAGGGACATGTTAATAAGTTTAAATAATTAAAATTAACTTTTTTTTATTAAAAACAAAGAATTACAAAAAGTAAGAAAAAAAGAACTTTACCTGAAAAAAAAAAACTAATGAAACATAATTTCTTTCAAATAAAAAATAACCATACTAAAAAATATTTCTTCAGAGCTATAAACCCATTTATCTATAAGAAAGTTAACCATACACTTATCACCAAAAAAAATCTAAAATTAACTTCAATCTAGCAACTTAAGCTTAGAATTGTTAGTAATTTATTATGGTATTATTTTAAATTCTCATATATTTCAAAAATTCCTTGAGCATGGGTCTATGGTTGTCAAAGAATGGGCTTATGGATATAGATAGTAAGAGCGCTGCAAATTAAGAAGAATCTACTGTAGATCATAAATTTATTATTAAGTGTTGTATGTTTGTTGGTGGATACTTAGTAACATGGCAAAAGATGAAATAGTAATCAGTGCCAAAGGCAACTGTTGAAGCATAATAATCATTCATAATACACGAAACATTTGAGGTCATTGAGATCAGAATTACTGCAATTACTCAATATAGAAGCTAAAGGTCTTATGAGACTATTGTGTGATGATAAATTGACTATGATCGTAGCAAACAATTCAATCAACCATGACAAGAAAAAACCTATTGAAATTGGTTGATATTTCATTAGGGCCAAGATATCAAATGAAACATTATATATGAGTTTTGTTCCTTGTAAAGGAAGTCTCGTTGATGTTTTCCCAAAAGGATCTCATTTTTGGTTCTATTATTGGCAAGTTTAGGATGAAAGACACTCCGATCAAGCTTGAGGAGAAGTATCGAAGGAAAGTGACCAAAATCTTCAATCCACATCCCTAACTGTCATTTTTTATACTAATGAAAAATGAAATCCCAAATGAAAAAAATAATATTAGATCTCCAACTTGTAGATATTTTTTTAATTATTTTTTCTAGTTCGAGTTCAATTAGAATTGCTTAAAAGTGTCAAATATACTATTAATGAATAAACCATAAGATTGTTCTACTCCAATAGAAAGAGTTTTAGTTAGTGTGTGACTTTGAAAATTTTGATCTAGTTTTGCAAAAATTTCAAGAAATTTTGATCAAGTGTTGCAAGAGAATTGATGGAGGGGAGGGGCTTTGTGGGAATATGAATGGTAGGAGGGTTATTGGGGCACAATTGTAATTAGAGGGAAAATGCATGTTAATCATTAGCGAGGGCAAAGTAGTTAGGGGGAGAAGAGTGTGAAGTGTGTGAAAAAGACGTGGAGTGAAAGTGGAGTATCAATTTTGAGGAAGAGGTAGTGAAGGGGGGTTATGATTAATGATAAATGAATTGTGAGTGTTAGTTTTTTAGGGTTTTTCGATTCAACCATGGTTGCTTAGAGTTGTGGTTAGATTTAGGGTTCTTTGTCATTTCTATTATTGTTAATTTTCGGTAATGGATTTCTATGCTCATCACAATTTTCCTATGTGATGAAGTTTGAGAGAGAGTGAAAGAGGGGTTGGGGGCTTCAATACAAGAATCTAGAATCTAACTTGAATTCATTGTCAGGGTTAAATTTGTTTCAGTGAGAGTCAATGTTGTCCTTTTTTATAGGTTTTTGTCGTCACCATCTGGCTACCTTATTGAGTTAATTTAAGTCATTCTATTTCTTTTGTTTAGACGTGAAGAATCATTGCCTATATTTAAGAGAAGGCTGTTGGGAGGATTGCTTGACTTTGCTGGTAGAGAATTGCAAGTCCAGGTAATCCATCTTTCCTGACACTGGATTTTTTTTCTCACAAATATGATTTAATTAATTATTTTACATTTTTTTGGTAGTTATTAATTCCATTATTGTAGCAGAATATAGAAATGTTGCCTCTTTTGAGATGCTTTTTTTGTTTTTACGGTCACTAAACTTTGTGGAACCATGTGGAATGGAACTTTAGAGAGGAATTTGAAGATGAGCATAAAACCATTAATCAGTTTTCTTTCTTCATTTCAGCAAGATTAATTATGAGTTTTTTTTTTCAGACTCAAGTTATTGCTGCAGCTTCTGCTGGGGTGGCTGCTGAGGGGCTATCACCAAAAGATGCAAGGGCAGAAGCAGAAAACGCTGCTCAGCTTTCTGTAGCTCTAGTTGAAAATGCAATTGTGATATTGATGCTTGTTGAGGATCATTTACGTATTCAGAGTAAACTATCTTGTGCTTCACTATCTAAAGATGACTATTTATCTCCACTTACTCTTGCATCTCCTATGAATGACCGCACAATTTCATCGATTACTGCTGGCAAAATATCATCAGAAACTGCCGGTAGTGGCAGATTGAGGTCTGGCGATTCTGGGGGACTTCCTGTTGATGTATGTGTACCTTCTCTCTAGGCAGCCACAATAATCATTAGCTAGTCTTGATGTTGTCATGCTATGAGAATGGAGCCGTGAAAGTTTTGGATAGACATTCTTTCAATACTAAAATTTTCTGTTATCTAGTCTTTTCTTGATTTACCTTCTTTGTTGGGGTCTAATTTCATCCCCGTATTTAACCTTTTATTGCTTCTTAGCTCAAATGCCATGTGTTTGTAAAGTATATTGTTCACTTCAATTTGAATATGCATTCTCCATATTACTTAATATACTTGTTTAGGAATTTTGTTTTGTATAAAAAAGTTTATATCCTGGGAAACTGACTTATTAGGATTTGTGTCAGGTCCTTGCTTCAATGGCTGATGCAAATGGCCAAATTTCTACTATCGTGATGGAACGTCTTACTGCTGCAGCGGCTGCTGAGCCATATGAATCTGTTTCCTGTGCTTTTGTCTCTTATGGGAGCTATGCGATGGATTTAGCTGAGGGGTGGAAGTATAGAAGCCGATTATGGTTTGGTGTTGGCCTTCCTTCGAAGGTAGAGACTCTCGGTGGTGGTGGCAGCGGGTGGGAGTTTTGGAGATCTGCTTTGGAGAAAGATGTTAGTGGAAGTTGGATTGAGCTTCCTTTGGTAAAAAAATCTGTTGCAATGCTCCAAGCTCTACTTTTAGACGAGTCTGGACTTGGCGGTGGTCTGGGAATAGGTGGAGGATCAGGTACTGGAATGGGAGGGATGTCTGCACTCTATCAGTTGTTGGACAGTGATCAACCATTTTTATGCATGCTCCGGATGGTGCTTCTCTCAATGAGAGAAGAGGATGATGGTGGGAATGGAGTACTCATGAGAAGTGTAAGCATAGATGATGTGATGCCAGAGCATAGAAAGCCACGATCGGCATTGTTGTGGAGGTAATTTTTATCTTTAGGCTATTAGTGTTAGTTTTCTTCGTCTTTTATTTTTTGCACTTGATCAAGTGATATTAGGAGTGGACTTTAACAATCTTTTTACTTGGGGTAACTAATAAAGGTATGGAACGACTGACTGAGTTGGAACATTTTCAAATTTGCCTCAAATTTCACAAATCCAAGGAGGGAAAATACAATTTTGGTTGAATTAGAATGGGTTGTTGGTTAAAGCAGAAAAATTACAAAGAAGATGAATGTTGACATAATCAATGATATTAAGAGGGCATGAAAGCTCTTGAACTCAACCTCTGATCTTCATGAACTCTATTTTTGTGGTCGGGGATTATGCACGCCATAAGAATTTTTTTTAATAAAAGGCAAAATGTATAGTTATTGATGTAAAAGATGGATAAACAGGGAAGGACTACCCACTGAAAAAGAAAAAGAAATACAAGTTGAGTTTAACTTTCTTTCTAATTGGAAAACACTAAAAAGATTTAAGTATCCAAATTACAATATCTTCGAGAATGCTAATTTGATGTAGAACGAACAGCCCACATTAGTGGCCCGACTTATTACACATTAAAACCACACTTACGTTAGGGTTTATTATTATAGAAATGTTTTTTAATTTAATTATTTTTAGAAGTTAGATTATTATTTTTGATCAATTACTTACTTAAGTTGGGTTATTTCTTGAAGCAATTGTTTTCTTAATTTAGTATTTGAAACCTTGTTGTGAACTTTACAAGACACGCTTTGATTAATACAATTCTCAAAGTTTCAGAGATTCTATTCTCTGTCATTTTCGTTTCATTTGTATTTCTATCTTGAAAAAACTTCAGTTGCACTATCGCCTGTTCATCTTATTTTTGGTCCCACTCATGGTCTTCTTTCTTTTTGGCTTATCAATACCCTCAGAGTTGAACATTCACCTTGTCTCGAGGTCAAAGTTAGGAAATTCTGAATTCAGTAAGGATATTCTAGCAATTTTGTTAAAGCAGCAACCTAGATTTCAAATGCCACTTGGATATTAGTCACTGTTGATTCTTGTTGTATTGCTAGAAAATTTTCACTTTGGTTGACATCCTGGGTTGATTGAAAATCGAGGAGGGGCTCTTGATATGACTCCAATTTGCTAACCATGATCGTGATTCCACCCACTGGAACCATGTCAAGGCGTTTCTATTAAGGTTGATTGTTGTCTCTTGTAACTTTTCTCCATCAAGAAGTCAGTGTACATCAAAATATCTTCTAGCTCTAAAGGGCCATCCATCAAGATTCTCACTATTAAAAAATGCCATCTCCAATCATCAACCACCTCGCCGCACACTGGAGCTAGCAACAAACACATTGCACGGTCCATCTCCCTGTGCCCATTGCCCTTGATGTTGTGAATGTGTAGCAGATGTTGTTTTGAGAGGTTATCTGGTCAGAGTGGTGCCCTCTGTAATGTTCCTCAATTTGTCAAGCTTCTGTCTTATTTCTGTTACAAATTTTCCAGCAACTAGAAGTACCATTGTGTTGAATTTCTTCCAAAGACTGAAAGATCTCGTCCTATCTCTTATAAACATTGCAACTCCTACTTATCTGCTTCTAATTTCTTCTCCAGAAGGTCCACTGTTCCTTTGATCTTTTTTTTAAGCCATGAGAATCGATCGCTCTGATATCAATTTGATAATTATCTAACACAACTTTGGGAGTGTTATTCTCCTACCCGATTCCATTCAACTTTCTCCTTATCAAGGACTAGACTTGGAGCGCACTGCGCAAGCCTTTCAATTTAACTCACCCCATATTTGAGCAACGGTCTAACATCATTCTTTCAAGCTGGGAAAACCTCTTTCATTGACTCATCCATCTAGATCTCATGCTATTATACCAACCGCTGTAGGCAAACATTACCAATCCTACAAGAAGGTACAGTTGTTGATATAGGAGCATGCTTAATACTTTATTTTTATCAACCTAGATAAGCCGTGGGAGTCCACTAGCCAAGCCATACTCTTTTAGGTACTTCCTGCCAGTGATTCTCTTGGAGTGGGCCCATCTCATTTCGAAGGATGCTCCAATATCAATATCCTATAGCACCACTACCAAAGAAGGTTATAACTAAAAAAATTTTGAAGACACTCCATGTCTATGTGGTTGCCGTAGAAAATTATCCAAATTTCTAGAATTCCAAGAACCCCCAAACAGACAATGGGGCACCATTATGCAAAAATCATCTTTGCATAACTACCATTTCTACATGAAGCCCTTCAACATCTTCCCATAACTCAATGAACCCCAAGTATCCCCATACCCACATTTGAGGAGCAAATGGACTTGGATATTGTAACAAGAAATTATTAGTATCCTTTTTCTATCTTGGAACACACTCTGTGATGATCAAAAAGTGCAAATCCTTCCTTTTGAGATTATCCATTGTAAAAAAAACAAATCATTTGTACATTAAATCGAGCTTTCTTAATAATTGAAATCTATGTCTCCTTTATGAACTAAATATACATCCTATTCCCCCTAACTCACTCACTGTTTTGGCCAACATTGTGCTCTTTAGTTGAGAATGCTGTATAGCAGTGAAGCCTGATTGTGAAGCATAACCTATTTGATAGTTCGATGAATTGTTGCCTTTACATTAATGTCTTGTTGCCGTTCCAGTGTTCTTGATGTTGCTTTATTACATTGTTCTTCTTTACTATGAAGGTTTTAATCGTTCTTTTTTTTTTTTAATAATTGTGATCAGTGTTCTTTCACCTGTTCTAAACATGCCAGTATCTGATTCCAAGAGACAGAGAGTGTTGGTTGCTTCTTGTGTTCTCTATTCTGAGGTAAGTCGTTAGTGGAATTGACTTGGAGTTGAGTTGTGATCCATTAACTATCATTATTTAACCATGAAGATGATAGCTTCAGTATTGCTAATTCAAAGTTCAGGGTTTTGTTTTCTTAGCTTATGAAAAAATTTGTAAAATCCACCTATGGATTGCAGGTATGGCATTCTATTGGCAGGGACAGAAAACCTCTTCGTAAACAGTACCTTGATAGCATTTTACCACCGTTTGTAGCTGTTTTGAGAAGATGGCGTCCACTTTTGGCTGGAATCCATGAACTTGCCACTGCTGATGGCTTGAATCCTTTGATTGCTGATGATCGGGCATTGGCTGCTGATTCATTGCCAGTAGAGGTAAGTCCATCCATGCACAGTCGGTTATCCATCTTTGAGTTCCTCTGTTGAGTATGCTACTTTTTGGCAATGGTAGTGATTGCTTTAGTGGTTTTCTTTTTCAGCTCAATAATCCAAAACTACGAATTAAATAAATAAATAATTATGTACAGAAAAAGGTAGACTAAGAAAAAATGCTTGACTCCAATTTATTTTACATTGAACTGACTTTATAATCTATACTTCTATCCCACCAAACAAAGCTTGCCTAAAGCTAATTTTTTTTTTTAGTTTGAGATTTTCTATTTATGCGTTTTGGTTATAAATCCATGTGCTTTCAGGATTTGTACCCATGATTGCAAAGCTGTATGGGATGAAATTAATTTTTTCTATCTGGAAATGGTCTATTTGTCGAAATTGTTTAGGCAATTCCCATCGTTCTTTGTACATTCTAATTGGAAAAAATTTGCTTACAGTTTTTTCCTTCTGCATTTTCTTTTCTCTAGACAATTGCTTATCTTCAGTTTTTGTTCTTTATACTCTCTTTGATACAATATTCTCAAAAAACTGTATGCAATTTGGCTTGTATATATAGGGTTATATGATGGAAGAATTGATGAGACTAAACTTTGATTTCCCTTGTTGCTTTCTTAATTTTTGCTCTTTGTTGTCCAACTCTTTCTTTCTATCATGCATCACTGTTTCAATTTAATGGAATTTTACTTAGATTGATTTATTACCTATGTGCTCTCCTTATAGACGAGGATGGAACGAGTAAAGTTGCTTTAGAGTTTGTTAGTTATCATTTTTACATATCTAGACATGTTGAGAGGTAATCCCGTTACATTTCTTTCAGGCTGCTCTTGCTATGATTTCTCCAGCATGGGCTGCTGCATTTGCATCACCACCAGCAGCAATGGCACTGGCAATGATTGCTGCTGGTGCTTCTGGTGGGGAAACATCAGCACCTGCAACTACTTCTTTGCTAAGACGTGACTCCTTGCTGATGGAGCGGAAAATCAATAGGCTTCATACTTTTTCCAGCTTTCAAAAACCTTTGGAGCACTCTAATAAACCATCCTCTTTACCCAAGGACAAAGCAGCTGCCAAAGCTGCTGCATTAGCAGCTGCACGTGACCTTGAACGTAATTCTAAAATTGGTTCTGGTAGGGGTCTCAGCGCTGTGGCAATGGCCACATCTGCTCAGAGGAGAAATGCTGGTGATTTGGAGCGTGTGACGAGATGGAATATTTCTGAAGCAATGGCAGTTGCTTGGATGGAATGTTTACAACCAGTTGGTACAAAATCAGTTTATGGAAAAGATTTCAATGCCTTGTCCTATAAATTTATTGCTGTTCTTGTAGCAAGTTTTGCTTTAGCGAGAAACATACAACGATCTGAGGTTTATTTCTTCTTATCCTCCTTGATTTCTATTGTTAATTGTGGTAGGGTTGGATATAATTATCTTTTATGTCTCCAAAGGTTGACAGACGTGCTCAAGTTGAAGCACTTGATTTTCGTCATTCGTGCAATGGAGTTCGTGCCTGGAGGAAACTCGTGCATTGCTTGATAGAAATGAGATGTCTCTTTGGTCCTTTTGGGGACCGTTTGTCCTCTCCTTCACATGTATGTCTGGGAATATGTATTTAGAATGATACTTCTGTACAAGTTTCTATGATCATGAACTTAAAACCTTGCTATAATATATTCGTGATTTTATTGAAGAAAATTCCACACTTTTATTTTGCATTTTTATTATTTATGTTCTTTAGGTTTTTTGGAAGCTAGACTTTGTGGAAAGTTCTTCAAGAATGCGAAAATGTCTGCGGACAAACTATTCAGGGTCTCATCATTTTGGTGCAGCTGCGAATCATGAAGATGATAATATCATGCTGAAGAATCAGGAGGATGTAATTAACTCTTCAAATCCTCACTTCTTAGCGGCTGAAGCAATTTCATTGGAGGTAGTTAATGACGATGATGAACAGGCAGAAAGTGAAAATTTGGGTGGTATAACCAGTGAAATAGAACATAACGGGGTCAATCAATCAAGTCTGTCTGAAATGGCAGTGAAAAACCAGTCTGCCTCTATGGAATTTAGTGATGCTCAGCTTGTTAGTGACCAGAATTTGATTCAGACTTCATCCCCAGCTGCGCCGGGCTTTGTCCCTAATGAGTTTGATGAAAGAATTGTTCTTGAGCTTCCTTCATCAATGGTCCGACCACTAAGGATTTTACGAGGAACCTTCCAAGTAAGTTTTTAAGTTTCTATGTTATTATTAATTCTTAATACAAATCTTTTCTTATGAAAAAAATTGTTATCATTAATTCTTTTTCCCTCATATTGTTTTTTTGTTTTTTTTCAATATTGATTTACTGAACAAATTACCGTTCTAGCAAAGTTTTGAAAACCGTGCTAGAATCTAAGTTACATTTTGAATCCTCTTAAGCTCTCTAGTGAATTTTGTTCCTTGTTGGCCGAGTTGTATAAACTTATGTCGTTGAGTCCACTTACTGTGTTAGTTGACAACTTAAATGTCATTTGGATGCTTCAAAGGAAATTGTGAACTTAAATGAACAAGATTGCCAAGGAATTTGAATTTATTTCTTCCATTTTTATAGTGCTCTTCTCTTTTTCTTATCTCTCATCTCTATTTCCTCTCTGTAAACACAAACACATTTCTGTCTGATATCGGAATGTTCATTTTTCATTTGTTGTTGATAATGATATGATAACTCAAATTGACTTATTATAGTGATTCCGCAGAACTGGTGCAAATGTGTTACTCTTTATATGCAAGTGCAATTGTCATGTGAAATTTTGTTTTTTCTAAGAAATAAAATTCATGTTTTCAATATGAGTTGTGAGGATAATGGATTTTTAAAGATTTGTGTTCAACTCAATTGATAAAAAGATTATTTTTTATTTTTTGATAAGAAATGAACTATATAAAAAAAGAGTATAAAGATTATTAAGAGTAGTACTGTCTTTCCAATTTTCTTTGTGGGATAAAGAATGTGTTCTAAAATTCATAAAATGACCAAAATTTGTGTATAAATTTTGGATTGGTATAGTGCAATTACAAATTGCACTAATGGGGAGTACATGACTAAATTAGACTGGAAAAAGAGTTTAAAGTGTAGTTTCCAAACTTGAGAAGAATAAAGGGTATACGTGCATTTACTCTAATTTTTACTTCGATATTTGCTTGTAAGTATAGTAACTGTTGTCTTTTTCTAGGTAACAACTAGAAGAATTAACTTCATAGTGGATAAAAGTGAGAGTAACAGTCAAATAAAGAATCAAGAAAAGGACAGAAGCTGGTTGATGGCTTCCCTCCATCAGATCTACAGTCGAAGGTAAAGTAAGGGAAGATTTATTTTTGGCTAGAATGGAAATTATGAATAGAAAAGTAAAGGAGTATACGAAGGGAAGATATGTGAAAGAGTTTCCAACCATAAAATAAACTGGGGAGTTTGTTTAAACCTATCATGAGAGTTTGATAGATAATTTTTGGGATGAGCTTATGAATGTCATGTATTTTGAAGGCTAATTTTCTTTCTTCGTTATCATTTTGGAGTGGTATCTGCAGTTTTTCTTTGAACTATCGGATACTTAGTTCTCATGAAACTTTTTTTTTTTTTTTTTTTTTTTTTCAGGTATCTCCTTAGAAGAAGTTCTCTTGAGCTATTTATGGTTGATCGATCAAACTTCTTTTTTGATTTTGGGGTATAAACTATACATAATTACCCTTTCCTGTTCTTCTCATACAACAAGTTAGCTAACAAACATACTTTTTGTTGTTTTCTGTTTCCACTCCTTTTCTTTACATCAGAGTATTGAGGGGCGAAAAAATGCATACCGTGCCATTGTTCAAGTCCATCCTCATTTGAACAATATCTATCTTGCAATTCAGGTTGCTATACTACTTAATGGAACTGTATTTGTAAATATCTCACTTTTTACAACTTGTGTTAAGCAATTTCTTACCAGATTTAATTAAAGAATTTTATGTTAAAGCCTAAAATTAAGTTTGTTAGAGATTGGGAGTTCTCCCTAAATGACCGATACCAATTAAATATTGGTATTTAAGAGACTCTAAAGACTATGAGTTTTGTTAATAAAATGAACATGACTCCCAATTTCATGTGATTTTTTAGTCCATGGATCAACATGTTGAAAACATTTTCAAGGATTTATTGGCAAAAAGTTGATCTTTGAATAGATAAGGATGGGCCATGATATTGCTACTTGAGTAAATTTTGATATTATTATTTTTCTAAGTTATGTGTTTTCTAGAGACCCGAACAACTTCTGAGGAGAACTCAGCTAATGGAGCGTTGGGCTAGGTGGGAGGTATGACTTGGGATATCATCCAAATTATTGACATCTTTTCTATAAGTCCTTGAAAGTTGTAACTTCGAAAAATTAAATAATTAACAAAATCTAATTTTCTGCAGATCAGTAACTTCGAATACCTAATGCAGCTAAACACACTGGCAGGACGGAGCTATAATGACATCACTCAGGTTGAACTTTTTGGCTGTTTCTGCTTTCTTTGGAAATATTATCTACATTTGCCACTATGACATATATCCCCCTTTCAGTATCCAATTTTTCCCTGGGTCCTTTCCGATTACAAGTCAGAGACTTTAAATCTTTCTGATCCTTCTTCCTACCGAGATCTGTCAAAGGTTTTATTTTTTATGAACTTCTCTCTTGTAATCTGGCTTTTCTTGCTAGCTGTTTTCAACAAAGCATATTATTTATTTGCAGCCTGTTGGTGCACTGAATGCTGATCGTCTTAAGAAGTTCGAGGAGAGATATTTGAACTTTGAGGATCCTGTTATCCCCAAATTCCATTATGGTTCACATTACTCCAGTGCTGGAACTGTAGGTTCCGTATTCCATTTAAACTATAATGATCATTAATTATGTAATAGTAATATACAAGTTGTAGTTTAAGTTTAGACTCGTTACTCATTTAATTGTTCCCTTGCTGCCTCCCCTTCTGTCGTAGTAGATGTATGATTTCTGTTTTTCTTTTTTCTTTTATGGTAGATCGAATTCTTGAAATTATTTTGGATGACCTTATTTTTCACAAGAATAAATGAGTTTATGTGATGGCGATACTTTAGATACTAGTTTAAAGCGCAATGACATATAGTGAAGCTTCATTGGCAAAGAGGACAAAATAAATAAGATGAAGTTAGTGTGAACCTTTCCATTTTTTAACTTCGAGCCTTCTCTTTCTCTGTGACATGTGACTTTGTTGGTTAATAAAACCCATTTGCCTCCTATAAGCGTCAATTAGTTTTTCTGAGCAATTTTTTTTTGTTTTCTGTGTCTTCTGTCCTAAGATTTAGCTGAAGTAATACTTTCCACTCAGTTGTTGATCTTCTGGTTTTCGCAATATCGTGGACTGTGGTAGCATCTTTATGTCATTTCTCCTCTTTCTTTTGCAGGTGTTATATTATCTTATTAGAATGGAACCATTTACAACTCTCTCGATTCAGCTCCAAGGTGGAAAATTTGACCATGCAGATCGGATGTTTTCTGATATATCTGCTACTTGGAATGGGGTTCTTGAGGATATGAGTGATGTGAAGGAACTGGTATTGTTTATTACATATTAAAGCACCATTTTTATACCTGTTCATTAGTAATGGTTGACATTTTTGTTACTTCAATTCATTTTAAAGGAGATTTGGAAGTGTTGGCTACTTGACTGTTGGTTTAATTAATTTCTATTTTAATTAATTTCATTTCCTATATAATAGGTTCCAGAACTGTTTTATCTTCCCGAGATTCTAACAAATGAAAACTCCATCGAATTTGGCACTACTCAGTTAGGTGAAAAGATTGGTATGTTTCTTTGAAATATTTTGCGATTTATAATCGAATTGAGGTTAGATATGTTCAGTTTTTTATTTGATTTACAATTCAAGATATCAGATTCTGTCAGACTTCCCCCTTGGGCTGAAAATCCTATTGATTTTATTCATAAACATCGGATGGCTCTTGAAAGTGAGCATGCATCAGCCCATTTGCATGAATGGATCGATTTAATATTTGGGTATGTTTTTCCTGTAGTTATACTAAATTTTGCTCTCGCTTTTTTTTTTCCTTAACATTTTTTCATTCATTTTATTTTTTATAAGTTGGGAAAAAATCTACACATTGAAGAATGATTGTGCATGTAGAGTTTTATGTTTCTTACTTTTGAAGCCGATACTCATTAGAGTATAATGGGACAGGTATAAGCAACGAGGTAGAGAGGCTGTTTCAGCAAACAATGTTTTCTTTTACCTTACCTATGAGGGGACAGTTGATATCGATAAGATCTCAGACCCTGTAAGTCGTTACTCTGCACTCTGCAATGCATTTGATTCTTCAATGTTGAAGTCTGAAACTTATTTGTATTTCCAAATGTTAATAGGTTCAACAACGTGCCACTCAAGACCAGATTGCATACTTTGGCCAAACGCCATCCCAACTTTTAGCTATCCCTCATTTGAAAAAGAAGCCATTGAAAGATGTTCTTCATCTGCAGGTAACTGTTCGATTCACTGCTGGCTTAACCTATGATGCAATATGTTTTTATGGCTAACTGTTTATGGATACTGAGATATTATGATAAATTAATTACCTTCATGCTGGAATTGCAGCATTTCAATATTATATTCATATGCAATAGTTGGTGAATAAGTTACTAAAAGTCTTTGCATACAGACAATCTTTCGGAACCCAAATAATATCAAACCATACGCAGTCCAATCCCCTGAACGATGTAATCTACCTGCTTCAACAATTTTTGCATCCTCAGATGCTGTGGTCATTGTTGATACAAATGCACCAGCAGCACATGTAGCTCATCACACGTGGCAGCCGAACACACCTGATGGCCAGGGCACACCATTCCTCTTTCAACATGGAAAGACATCTGTAAATATGAGTAGTGGCACATTCATGCGCATGTTTAAAGGGCAGGGTAGCTCTGGTGCTGAAGACTGGCAATTTCCCCAAGCACTAGCATTTGCTGCATCTGGAATCACGAGCTCGTCTATAGTTTCCATTACTTGGGACAAAGAAATTCTTACAGGTATACATTATTTTTTTGTTCTCACAGAAAAATCAAGGAAGCCATTACTTACATCTAGATTAATATGCTCCTTGTTACTTGAAACTCTACTTGAAGAACATGAAAAAAGGGTTCATTCTCTTTTGTTTAATAGTAAACTTAATGAAGATTTCATTTGGTTGTTTACTCGTATATAGGGGGCCATGCTGACAATAGCATCAAGCTAGTATCACTCGATGGAGCAAAAACAGTGGAGACAGCCTATGGGCATTGTGCTCCCGTCACTTGCCTGAGTCTTTCGTCTGATAGGAAGTACCTAGTCTCTGGATCCCGTGACACCACTGTCTTGCTTTGGAGAATCCATAAATTGTCAGATTCTCGCTCTGGTGGCATTTCAGATACATCCACTGGAACTGGGTTAACACCTTCAAACAGTGGTGGTAATTTATCAAACATATTGGCAGATAAAAATTGGAAACATCGAATAGAAGGTCCCATACAAGTTTTCCGGGGCCACCTTCAGGAAATCCTCTGTTGTTGTGTCAACTCAGATCTTGGTATTGTTGTTTCTTCCTCCATTTCATCAGATGTTTTAATTCATTCCATGACTAGGGGTCGTTTGACAAGAAGGCTTGCTGGTGTGGAGGCCCATGCTCTATGTATTTCATCTGAAGGAGTTATATTGGCTTGGAATAAATCACATGAGTCTCTATCTACTTTCACCCTTAATGGAGCTTTGATTGCTAGAACACAAGTTCCCATCTCTGCCAACGTTAATTGCATGGAAATATCAGTTGATGGGGAGAGTGCATTAATTGGAATTAATTCGTCGAAGGAATATGATAGAGCGTATAATAGGTTTGATTCCAAGGTAAAGAAACCCGGAACTAGCGATCAGGATCTTGAAACGTACGAAACTTTGCAAAACAACAGATTGGATGTTCCATTACCTTCTATTTGTTTTCTGGATCTGCATACTCTGAAGGTATGTAGATAGAATGAATGATGAGTTCATCAGTTCCCAATTTCATCTTTTTGAACAGCGTAACATATCTCTTCTGCTTTAAAACTTAACTGGAGCCTGAAATGCTTTACCTTGTAGGTTTTTCATGTATTAAAGCTGGGAGAAGGACAGGAGATCACTTCTCTGGCTCTAAACAGTGATAATACAAACTTGTTGGTGTCCACTGGGGATAGAAAGTTGATAATCTTCACTGACCCAGCTGTAAGTATTTTATCATAGTCTTGTCTTTCATCAAATTATCCCGATTCCAATATTATTAGACAAAATTAGAGAGAATTTTGTAGGTTTAATTAATGGGACTTCTCTGTTTAACATATTTCTGTTTACTTATGTCACCAATAAGCACATTTGAGTAATGCTGATCATTTATAGAGTCTCTTCTCATGATTGCAGCTGAGCCTGAAAGTGGTGGACCACATGCTCAAGATTGGTTGGGAAGGTGAGGGACTCAGCCCTCTTATAAAATCATAGTCTTAGGCCAGCCATGATGGACCACCCACTAAACAAGAAAAGATCCTTAATCACACCATCGACAAAAATCGCGACCAAACAAATTCTATCCTGCGTCTTGGCTGAGTTTTGGAGATCTTATCAATCAATTGAGTTGCAGTAAGAGCTGGCCCTTTTCCTTATGTATGATTAATGTAACATATCATGAGTGTCAATGGAAGAAGTAATATAGTTCATTCCACTAGCCGGTCAAGCCATTGCTCGGTGATGTAGCCTGTAGATTCATTGCCGGGGTGTCGTCTATTTGATTGATTTTTTAGTATGCGATGATCGACATAGGCGAAGATTAAGCACGGGGCTATGGCTTTACATTTTTGCCGTTTTTGGTCACTATATAGTGAATGGAAATCGATCGTTTTCTTGTTTTATTTTTTTTGTTTGGCATGGCTGTGCCTGCTAATGACTTGTTCTTCTCATCGGAAGACGACATTTCTCCCGACTGTCAATAATAATAATAATAATGTGAGTAATTTTTTTGTAAATCATGGATGTGGGAAGTCTTGAAGCTGCAATTTTTACATTTCAAATATAAACTTGCCTTCTTTTGCATAGATGATTATGGCCTGAATCTCATGCTTTCACATTATTTCATTTTGCAGTTCACTGAATGCTTATAAATCATCCGTAAAGACGGTTTCTAGTGTTGGTTATCCCGTTATAGAAATGATCATCCGTAAAGACGGTTTTTAGTGTTGGTTATCCAGTTACGGAAATGATGGTTTTTAGTGTTGGTTATCCCGTTGCAGAAATGATCCCATAGGTTTTTGCTTTTGCGTCTCTCTAAAGTTTTATTACAACTCAACAGGTTTCTCGAAAAGTCCAAGTTGTTTAGAATCTTGTCCCAACTAAAGAAGAGATCTAGATGTAGCGGTCGCATGTGAAATTGAGCAATCGTGCAAAGAAATAGCTCATGTTTTTTCTCCAAGAGATAAGAAAACATGTTTATATCGTTTGATACGTGTTGTTTTTCATGAAAAGCAAACATAACACAACAAGTCTAGTCTCTAATTGAGATTTTAAAATATGGTCCCGAATTTCAATTGATTATGTTTTGCTTATTTCTTGGATAAAGACGATCAAACAATTTCGAAACGTGTTCATTGGAGATCTAACTGTCTTTGTAAATATACAATAAAACTCTAAATGTTGATATCTTTCTCTTTCAATGAGATCTTAATTTTAGTGTCGGTTTATTATATGACTGACATACCTATTTTTTTCTAGATCTAGGTCCTCCACCGTGAATTATATTCAGGCATGATAAATTAAGAAACGTTGTTGAATAGAAATTTTTTGTTTTAACCCTTCGATCGTGGAGTATTGATTGCTTGATGAATGGTGTGAATTTTGTAAAAGTAAAATACTTGTAATTTGAGATTGCAAGAGTTTTATAAAACGGTCTTGATGTTAAAAAAACATATTAGATTATCAGAAAGAAAATATACTTATAATATCAAATTAAGACAGAAATATCATGACACTTTTATTTTGTTATATTAATTTGCCACACAATTGAATTTTTATTAATGCTTTATTTTAATTTTATAGTATAACAAAATATTGATATGTAATTTATTTATTAATAAAGTAATTAAAATAATATATCATTTGTAATAATAAATAAATGGGTCTTACGCGTTAACTATTACTAAAGAGTTCTAAAATTACATTGACCAATATAAATAATAAGAAAATTGACAAAACAATTCCTAAACTATGTAACCAAGGACAAGTCAATTATTAAAAAAATTTTGCTAATAAATAAAACACTCAAAATATTGTTGTCATATTTTCTATTAAAAACATTTTCTTTTCGCTCTGGAATTTTGTCTTTCTGCTGCAAAAAAGTGAATTCTTAGAATAAGAATCAAGAAATATATTTTCCTTTACCAAAAGATTACTTTCTGCTGCATAAAGTAATTTTTTGGAATAGAGCTTAAAAAAGATTGAAAAGATGACTTTTTGCAAAGGAAAAATTACTTTTCGCAACGAAAGCTATTCTTTCCACAGTGAAAAATCCTCGTTGGGCTCAGTTAAGATTTTTGGATTTTGCAAGAAATAAGGAGAAACATAAATTTTCTTAATATTGTGTTTTGTATAAATATTGTCTAATAGTCATATATAGAGTATACCAGGGCATATATACTTGAAAAGTAAAAGACTTAAACCGTACAATGTAATTACACTAATGAAAAAATACAATTATGTACAATTTTTGCATTAACAGGCTCCATTTGTTAAATTCTTTGTCGTTCTTCAGTTTAACAAATAACAAATTTTTCGACAAGTTTCTTTAGTGGATCGAAAATATGTATAGCTTGAAGTATATTGATTTTTCAACAACAATTAACTAGAAATATTTTATTTTGATACCAAAATCAATTTCAAACAACTGAACGTTTTTTAAATTTGTTTTTCGATGAATTTCTTTGGTGAATTAAAAACGTGTTTAGCTTGAATCACATTAATTTTTTAACAAATAGTTTAATTAAAAATCTTTTATTTTGATATTAAAATTAATTTTGAATAAATTAATTGAAAATCTTACATTTGTAAAAACCTTTTAATTTTTAATAGAATAATAATAATGTTTGAGTGGTTGATTTTCAATTTATGGGTGAAAATTGTTTAGCAGGTCAAGTTGTTTTGTTAATTCCCCTAAATTATAATGCCCCCTATCTTCGTTGATTATTGATATATGGAGTCTTGAATTTTCTACAATGTTATGGTTTTCATGAGAGAGTGCGATCGAAGCTATGAAGTTCTCGCAGATTAGTGTTGAATTCCCCAAATTTGTGAGAAAAGTTCTCTCTTCGAATTGAACTCTGTATTTCTCTCTCGCTCTGGGAGTCCGATTTGCTAACTTTATCAGTCTATCTTGCAATTTGCAGCTATGGATTTCCTTCGAGGTCTCGCTGACTCTCTAGGTTCATTATTCTCCGATTCTAGCCCAGATTATGCGTCTCAGAGTAATCCTAGGCGCCCAGCTGCTTCAAATATGGAAGGCGTTGGTGGAGTTCCAGTTTCGAACGAACGGGTAGCCTACAAGCTCAAAGGCTACTTTGATTTGGCGACGGAGGAGATTGCAAAGGCCGTCAGGGCCGAAGAGTGGGGCTTGGTCGACGAGGCAATCAATCATTACAAGAACGCTAACCGCATTCTGATTGAGGCGAGTTCGACCACTGCACCTTCCTACATTGGCTTAAGGTATTGTCTCTTTTTTGTATTTGGTGCTTTTTGCACATGCTTCACTGGAATCATGGGTTATGAAAATGAAGGGAGAGTCTGATTTTTGAGTTTGGATCAAGTTTATTGTCCTGCTTTAGTAGCTTGAAAATGGGTTAATTTTATATAGAAAATTCTCAATTCATCATCTTATTTCCTTGAATTAGGCATCGCAATCTAATATATAAAAATATTGTTTATATTAATCATATCTGATTTTTCACTAACTAAATAATGAGCAGTATTGATCATGCCAAATAGCTAATATTTAGGGAAGAATAGTGACTGGAAGTGTACGATTGATTTTCTATGCTCATTTAAAAAAGAGAGGAAAAGAAAAGAAATTTGCTTTGGTTGACTGTAATGTTGTGACACTTCTCAGTTTTTGCTTTCACTGTAATTAGCCATGGTTTTGTTACAGCGAACAAATGAAGGTGAAGTCTTATCGTCAAAAAATATCAACTTGGCAGATTCAAGTTCGTGAGAGATTACAAGCATTAACTAGGAGAGCAGGTTGAAATCCACACCTTAATTATTTGAGTTTTTATAATCCTATTGTAATGTGGATATTGTAATATAAATAATCACTATGTATTTTTGCTCCTTTTTGTCAGGTGGTCCTTCCACGAGCCAGGTATGGTTTAAGCTTGTTGAAGTGGAAGCATTGTTATTGTCTTCACTTTTTCAACAGAAGAATGACTGTGTTTCATGGATACATCTAACTTTTTCCTGTTTTGTAAAAATATTCGAAGTAGGATGTCACAAATTTATGGAGTCTTAACCGATCAAAAACAAATTTTGGGGTCCTAATATAATGGCGTGATCCCTCCATGCCAGAATTTTGGCAGTTGGTTGCATAGCTGAGATTATAATCTGATGAGCAGCAAATTGTGAATAGAGTTATTTTATTAGCGGTTAACTAGATCAAATTGTTGAATCTTAATATTATTTCTAGTTGTAAGTACGATTTTCCAGTATGGAGAAAGAGATAACATTACTGTCATCTGGATTCCATCTCGTTAATTAACTGTCAAATTTAATTGACTGTACGTGTGGCAGGATTTTTTTTATTCTCAATCATGCCGAGCAAAGTATCAAAACAAGTTTGATTTTGAAATAAATTTACATGTAAATGGCTAAGGAATAGTGAACTCTTCATCAATTCTTACCTATTTGTTTTTGTCTTTGATACTGTCTTGCAGAACACTTTAAATTATGTGCAGACAGATAAAGTCTCTTCCACAACGTCAAGAGATAGGAAAAATGTGCCAAAAAAATCTACTCAATATGCGTGGAGCTATCCAGTAACAAGGAGTGACACTGATAAAGTTGAAAATTCCAAACCTGTGCAAGAATCTGGGGTTGTTTATGAAGCAAAATTGGTTGAAATGATAAATACTGCAATAGTTGACAGAAGTCCTTCAGTTAAATGGGATGATGTCGGTTAGAATTCATTAATTTTTTCCTTTGCTGCATTTTATTCCTCTTTTTCATTTTCATTTTAAGATTGCGAAGTGACTGATTTGGCTCATTTGAAGCTGGACTTGAGAGGGCAAAGCAAACTTTAATGGAGATGGTTATTTTGCCAACAAAGAGAAGAGACTTGTTCACTGGTCTTCGAAAACCAGCTCGAGGTATTACTTTGGAAACAGTACTTCTATGTAGCAAGGAAATAATAGTTTTGCGATCTCATAGCCACCCTCTTTAGTAATAATTCTATTTTTTTCAGAGAGTTTCTGTCTTGTTCAATGGTTCGTGAATAGTTCTTGTTCTTGAACCAATTTCCAAATATAAAATCATGTAGATTTGGTAGGAAATAGAACACCAAAGATAATCATTAATCAGATTTTTGTTATCGTCTTGCATTAAACTGAATGAAAAGCATAGCTACGGCAATGTAATGTCAATCTCTTGAAATAATTTCACTTTGTATTCTCAGGTCTACTTCTCTTTGGTCCACCGGGTAATGGGAAGACCATGCTTGCAAAAGCAGTTGCTTCAGAGTCAGAAGCTACATTTTTCAATGTCTCTGCTTCAACCTTGACATCAAAATGGGTAAGTTTCAAATACGTAAAATGTCCTTGTTTTCTTTTTTCATAGTTCAATTATTTGGTTGTCGATGTAGCTCCTTCTCCATGAACTTACAAATTTTTCTCGCACAAAGTCAGGTGGGAGAAGGTGAAAAGCTTGTACGAACTTTATTCATGGTTGCTAAGTCTCGACAACCTAGTGTAATTTTCATGGATGAGGTATGGAACTCTTTCTGTTGA
The DNA here is from genome assembly GCA_022433065.1 of Begonia loranthoides. Lineage (NCBI taxonomy): Eukaryota > Viridiplantae > Streptophyta > Magnoliopsida > Cucurbitales > Begoniaceae > Begonia > Begonia loranthoides. The sequence continues at coordinate 2,927,529 of CM039469.1, forward strand.
GCATTATTTTTGGAATGAAATGTTGTTAAAGTTGTTAAAGATTGAACATCTGAAATTTTTTTGCTGGTCGGAAGAAGGTTCTATGGAACTATTCTTTCCTTGAATCTCAGAAAAGTTGACGTGAAAAGGGGAAGAAGATAGAAAATTTCTTGCAATTTAGAATTTGAGTGCTTCTTGGAGAAGGCATAACTCTTAAAAGTGATGTCTTCAAGTTTTGAGCGGGATTTCTATTGATTTAAGGATTGGTAAATGACTTAAATACGTTTCTGCTGTAAGTTCTATTTAGGTGTTGCTATAAATCCTAGTCATCTTTTGCCTTTTATTCTCTTTCGTTCTTCCGTCATAGAAGAAAAAACAGGAAACTATTAATTACATGTCTTATGTAGTTGAATAAAGAGGCCTGATTTTTTTTTATTACAACTGATTCTTTATGTGAAAATATTGTTTCATTGCTACTCTAGATTTCATCAACATAATGTTTAACTCTTTAACAGATAGATAGTGTTATGTCCACAAGGCAGACTAATGAAAATGAAGCAAGCAGAAGGTTAAAGTCAGAGTTTCTTCTACAGTTTGATGGAGTGACCTCTAATCGTAATGATCTAGTAATTGTTATTGGTAAGTAATTTATCAAACTGACTTAAGATTTTCCTTAAACTGTGTTGTCTTGTTGCCCTTCTCTTTTGCGCTCTCATGCCTTGTCATTTCATTAATATGTGACGGTCTTATGCTCTCTCATATGTTGTTGTTTTATTAATATGTGACATTTAAAACCAAAAGCTACACTGACAAAAAATAAGTAATTTGAGAATCAGAACCTGCATTACTTGGTTTTGTTTCATCTGATTTTTCCTCCAGATCATTTCTGGTTAGAGCACTCTTTCCAGCTTCATTTTTACCTCCTTCCTTTTGATATGCTCCAAGTTTAGAGACTTCTTATTTCCTTGTAACATATTCGTATCTGTCTAATCACCAATATATTTTGCTTCATCATCCCCACATACCCCCAAACCTTCTTGTTCCAGTTTAATCAAAGAGTATGTTGTTTTGTGATACGCAAGTGATATATATATATATATCCATTTCTTTTTGTGTCATCTTTTTTTATTTTGAGACTTGATAATTTGTTATGCTGCCTCGCTTTTCTAAAAAAAATTATCAATTATTTACTGCTTTGTAAAATTATTAAATGATTCAGCTATTACTGCAATGAACTAAAACAAGAACGTTTATCTGTTTATAGGACTTTGCAACTAAAAGCCGATTGAATAAAAATATGGAAATTGTTTTCCTGCCGTTGATTCAATTGAATAGGTTGATAGTCTGCTTTATATTGATCAAGTTGGCGTCATGAAATTCTTTCATGTACTTTGCTCCTTGTAATTTAACTTAATTTATTATGCAGGTGCTACTAACAAGCCACAAGACTTGGATGATGCAGTGCTTCGGAGATTGGTGAGTTAACTTTGTGGAAAAAATTTTCAACTTGTTTTGGTAGATCTAAGAAGAGCTGCTCTGACAAATTTCTTAATCCATACATTTCCACCTCTATGGTACACCCTCTTAGCATACATGCAATCTGTCATTGACTAATTTTGTTCATTGATCGACCACATCTAATGCATATACAATTTCAAATCTGTGATCATATATTTAAGTTTTGAGATATTTTTTTTCATATCTGTGATCTTAATTGAGGCATATTTTGGAAATTTTATTATCAAAGTTTCTTTGAAGAAGAAACTTGATGTTAATGTTCGCACATTTTATTTTCTCTGTATTGTGGCTTCTTTACATAGAGCTTCGTTAAGAGCTGGGCATCCTTGTCTTATTTTATTTCGTTGAAACATTGCATTTCTTTATTAGTTTTTCTTCAACCACCTCTTCTAGTAAATTATCTGACCAGGTTCATTGTAAATTCTGATCAGGTGAAGAGAATTTACATACCCCTGCCGGATGAAAATGTTAGACGACTTCTTCTAAAACACGTACTCAAGGGCCAGTCATTTTCCTTACCAAGTAGGAAATTATCTTATAATATGCTTTAGATTGAGGACTGATTAATGAGTTAGATCGCAGTGTAGTTCTTGTCAATGAGCTTGACATAATTAATTCTGGGTACTGCTAAAACTGCACAGAAATAATTTTTCTTTTACTTCTCTAATGGTTGTAATGGCATCATCTACCCCTTCTGCACTGTTGTTTCATTTGTCCTTCCGTACACTACAACAAACTTCATATATCATTTTGCGTTCAATGGCAGGCAAAGATCTAGAACAGCTAGCCCTGGAGACTGAAGGTAAGCCAACTTTCATGATACATCTCTTGAATTTCAAATTACAGAGCTAGCATGCCAATACTTTGGGTAGCTGTTTTGCATCATCTTTACTTGTGCATGTGGAGAACATGTAGATACAACCTTCATGTGGAGAACATGTAGACACAACCTTCAAAGCATTTTTCTTTTATTCCCTGTCAAAATTCAGAAACATCATTTGATCTCGATGTACAGGATACTCTGGAAGCGATCTTCAAGCCTTGTGCGAAGAAGCTGCTATGATGCCAATTAGAGAGCTTGGTTCAAATATTCTTACAGTCAGCGCAAATCAGGTAGTATAAATGGGTAGAACTTTTTCTTTGTTATATTAACTACTTTGGGATCACTTTTTTTTGTTGATTTTGGTATCATAATGCTTGTAAATCGGAACAAAATATTTCGGCAATCACATGCAATTTTTTACATTTCCCCTAGGCTTTGAGCTCTTTGAACATTATGTCAACTACAAGCAATTTAAAAAACATACTGGAGGAATATGTTTTGATGTTGGAAATAATTTGAAAAATTTTCATTGATATAAGCCCCATTATTCAAACTTTTCCAAACTGGAGTTTAACTTCCTTAGTTTTCTTAATACAATATTGTCCGTTTTGGGTCGAATCTTGCAAGGTTTTGTTCTTGGGATTATACCAAAACGCGTTGTACTAGGTAGGGAGGAAAATTCTACATACAAAACATGTATTTTTTACTCTCTCAAGCAATGTGAAATCATGTGCCCTCACTTATATAGGCTGGACCCACATTTGAGTCATTTTTGTCTTCATAGGGCACATGCAGTTTTATTTTTCTTTCCTTAGCTTGTAGAAATGGATTCGACCATTTAACCTATAGGTTGAACCTTCAATTCAGTAATATCATTCTAAACATCCTACTTGCCGTTCTTGGATATTTTTATTCCAAATTTGTTTACTTGTAGAATTGGTGAATATGTGTGGTGATAACCCATTTACCTAAAATTGATCTTGCTATGCTAGGTACGACCCCTCAGATATGAAGATTTCAAGAAGGCAATGACTACCATCAGACCCAGTTTAAACAAAAGCAAGTGGGAAGAACTTCAACAATGGAACCAGGAATTTGGTTCTAACTAAATTTCAACACTGAACCATTAAAGGTTTCTCTGATTCAAAAGAACCCAAATTTATTTAGGCTTTCTGTGAGCAAAAATCTAGATCCAGAGAAGTGGAAGCCGAGGGCTAGATCTCTTGTTTCAAAGATTACGTGGTAAGGGGGCTGTGAATTGGAAAGGAAATTGAAAGTGTAGTTAGTTAATGCAATGATTTGTAAACTGTGCAGAAAATAAAAGAATGGTTTTGTATTTTATCATATCAGATGTTGAGGTTGAGAATGACCATACAAAAAACAATTGCCCGGCTAGAAGAGAGCCGGGGAGGTGTCGTTCCATCGAAGATTTGAATTTGGGATTGTATGATTCTACGTCGACATTTTAAATTTAGATTTTGCAAACAAGTTTCAAAAATGAAGTTTAACTTGCTTTCGCATCCTCTTGGAGTAAGATCTTGTATTTTTTGAAGTTGTTTATCCTCTTTCAATCATATAATCGTGGTTTCTAGAGCTTATTCATTAGTTTAACGCTTTGGCGTTGCTCGGGTGAAAAAATTAAGGTTGTTATTGTTTTATTCCATGCGTTCAACTTGATAATGATCTTGTCTTTGTAATTGTTCTTCAATTACTATGATCTTTATCGGCTGGGAAGGGATCTTCTTTGATATTCTTTTGAATGCTAATGTTTGTTATAAGCTGAATAACGTTTGTTATAAATTAAATATAAATTAAAGGGACGTCTATAATATTGTTGGATGTCACTCAATACTAAATAACGATGTTCTCTCAACTTCTATGACATTAAAGGATGTTCTTTAAAGACGAAGGACGTCTATTACTGGGAATAAACGTTCAAAATGAGATGATGAATGTCTAAGGTTGGTGGTGGTTGTAGGATGAGATTATAGAAAGACTACGTCATTTAATATCGAGGGACATCCATGATTTCATAGTTCAGAGTTTGTTTTGTTATATATATATATATATATTATTTTATTTGAAGGTAAAAATATGACTTGGCCGTTGCCTTCAAACAAACTCTTCCAAGAATTTGAATTGCGTTTTTGCCTCTCTCTCTCTCTCTCTCTTTCTCTCTCGGCGTCTGGGAACATGAACTCTCGATCGGAAGATAACTCGAAGCGACAGTGGTCATTACAAGACTTCGAGATCGGGAAGCCCCTTGGAAAAGGAAAATTCGGAAGAGTTTATCTCGCCAGAGAAGCTCAGGTATCTTTCTCATTCTCTCTGTGCATGGTTCCAAGTGAAATTTGAGTAAGCGTATTAAACGCCATGGCACCGAAATGTAGATTCTGCTGAAGATTGTCGTTTTTGATTCTCATCTTATCCTGGTGTGGAGGAATATTTCGTTTTTTTAATTTCACGATTTACGAACAGAAATGCGAATTAGTAACACTTTGTCTGCCTCGCTTAGTTTTCAACAATTTTTTGTGTAATGTCTTCTCATGTACTGAGGATTTGTTCGTACTTGACTGAGAGGGATATTTTTATGCGGTTGGCTCTTAATTACCTGCGCCTGAATTTTTGTTGCCTTTTCCCCCTAATTTCTGAATAAATTATCACAGCTTGAATGTTGGCTTACTCTGGTTGTATGCTTTTTTTTCAGAGTAAGTACATTGTGGCGTTAAAGGTGATTTTCAAGGAGCAGATGGAAAAGTATAGGATTCATCACCAGCTAAGGAGAGAGATGGAGATACAGACCAGCCTTCGCCACCCTAATATTCTTCGGCTCTACGGATGGTTTCATGACGCTGAACGCATATGCTTGATACTTGAATATGCTCATGGTGGTGAGCTTTATAAAGAGATAAAGAAAAAGGGTTTGCTCAGTGAGAAGCAAGCTGCCACAGTAATTTCACTCTTCTCTCTTTGTCCGCGTGTTCATATGTGTAGATATTTTGGGGATTGTTTCTGTATAGTTTATGTTTTTTTAAGTTAAGTTGATTCTATAGTTGGTTCAAGAGATAAATAAGGATAAGAACTTGATGAGATTTTCCTTAAGATGAACCCAGAGAGCATATTTCTGTAGAGAATTCAAGAATTACAAGATCTGAAATTATTATATCCTCATCCTTGAGCTTCTATACCCCATCCCCTTACCAAATTTACCAAAAAAAAAAAAGATTACCCTATGCAATCGATGCATGGTGAAATGGACTTCACTCATTAATCTGAGAGTATGACACGGACGGAATTTACTGTTATTCTAGACAGTCACAGGATATGGACAGCAGTAATTGAAGTATGTAAAGTAAGAAACAACCAAGTGATGCATCAGTACTTCCGATTACTGGCTATTTGTATATGTATATGTGCACTGAGATTTAACTCACTTTCTGTTCTAGTCACTATAAGATATTGGGAGGATTTTATGTTCATATTTCTTTAAATTTGGGTGAGCTTTTATTTTCTTTATTTCTTATAAAATTTAGTCTCTTGAAGTGTTGTTCTCTCAACATTGCCTTAAAATTTCCACTAAAGATATTTTTATTTTGTGGATGTAGTACATTTTAAGCCTCACACAAGCGTTGGCATACTGCCATGAAAAGCATGTAATTCATAGGGATATTAAGCCAGAAAATCTGTTGCTTGATCACGAGGTACACGATAAACTTCTACTATCTAAGATATCTTTTTCATTTGTTTGATCACAACTTTTTTCCATGTATGACCTAACTATTGGTCTGGCAGATGAATATTTAGAGTATAAAATTCACTGAGGAGGTTACTTCTTACATTGATTGATTCCGTTATAGAGTCTATATTTGTAGGGTCGATTGAAAATTGCAGACTTTGGATGGTCAGTACAGTCAAGAAGTAAAAGACATACCATGTGTGGAACTCTGGATTATTTAGCTCCAGAATTGGTTGAAAATAAAGCTCACGATTATGCAGTTGATAATTGGACTTTAGGTATTCTTTGCTATGAGTTCCTCTACGGTGTTCCTCCATTTGAGGCTGAAAGTCAAAGTGACACATTCAAAAGGTGAGAGAGGATAGTTGTCCATGTCTTTCTCATCATGATCTTGATTCTTAACAGTTGAATTTGGTCATGGACAGGATAATGAATATTGATCTAAGCTTCCCTGCTATCCCTCATGTTTCTCAAGAAGCAAAAGATCTTATTAACCGGGTTGGTTCCACAATCAGTCTCTTTATTATTTTTCGTATAAAATAACTTTCATCTGCAAGGATTGATGTATTTATTTTCCTTAATTTTATTAGTGAATTGCTCCATAATTTCTGCAGCTTCTTGTAAAAGATTCATCGAGGAGACTTTCACTTCAGAAGATCGTTGAGCATCCTTGGGTAATCAAGAACGCAGACCCTACAGGTATATGTAAAAAGTAGATTACTATTTACTTGTTATCATAAGTTAAGATTTTGGCAGAACAAGAAACTTGTGATGTTCATAGTTGTAACTTTTAGCTAGGTTCTATCGTCTTCCATTTTTCTATTATGCTGAGTGAACTTTCAAGTTCATCAATCGTGTAAAAAAAAAAAAGAGAGATGATCATGGAGGTTGGAAAACGTGTATATTATATCATGTTACAAATTTTCAGCTTAAATGGTGAAAGTTATTTTTAGTTCTTATAGTTTAAGGGTAATTTTTATTTAATCATTATAGTTTCAATTTTCTCCTTAAAATTCTCATAATTTTAATTTCATTTTTAAATGGCTTTTCCCATCTATTTCTGTCATTAACTTTATTAGAAAATGTGTTAATTTTGTGTCAAACATAGGGATTAAAAATGTTTGGTTTGGTTCAATTTTTTTTAAATAAGCAATTAGCAAATTAAAATTAGAATGACTATTATTGAAACTTTCTCTAAATTATAAAGATTTAAGATAATATTTAATGATATATTAAGGTTTGTAAAAAATTCTTTCTAGTAAATTAATTAGTTAATTACTTATATTAGGATTCGATGTCACTCGAATTCTATCTGTGTTAGATCAATTTTGGCTTACATTAGGAACTTCAGTATGACTAGAGTTTTTAGTTTTTTCTATAAATATATGCTTGAGTCGCAAAACTCATTGTACCGATTTTGATTAGCAATTTTTTTTCTCTGCTTGTGAGTTTTTAATCGTCTTAGATTTTTCGTGTAAATCTCAGTATCTGATATTTTTTTGTTTTCTTTTTCGATTCTCATTCGAATTTCAACATCGTATTTAATATCTTAGTTTTCCGACAAAATATATTCTTAATCAATACATAATGACATTAGATAATCATAAACTCAATAAGAATTAGAAGGAGATTAAGGGTAAGAACATAAACGTGTTAATTTTGGTAGTGAGGGCTTATATTTGATCAAGGGTAAGAACACAAATTTGATCTCTCCAAAATAGAGTAGTCGGATTTCCCAAGAAGACTTATGATCAAAAAACATTTCGCGTGCTCTAAGCGATTCCCATGATCACACCGAAAAACCAAAACCAAACATCCCAGGAACTGAGAATTGAACAATGAAGAACACTGGTTTCCATTTTCCACAAGGGTGTGGAGCAGATTCAGAGACACAAAATAAGCTTTAACATGAAAAACTTGGATGTCTTAAGAAGAAACATGGATGTTGTTTCAACAAAGTATGGTGGTGTCAGAAATGGTTGTCTCACTGCCACTGCTCGAACTGTTTTTTTCTTCCATCAGTTTCGGTCGGATTGAGATCGATAGATTTGTATTTCGTGTCGACGTAACATCATTATGGTAGGATTTGAATTTCTTGATTGAACCTCTGTGCATATGAATTCCACAGTATTTTTGGTCGGGAATCGCAACTCTGCTACACCTCCATTTCTTCCCGTCTGTTCTCCTGCACCGTCCAGGTTCAGGCTCGATCATGCCAGTTGTGCTAACAAAGCAAGCACCGTTCTTACCCGGAACTGAAAATTAGCAAACAATAAAGATTTTAGAGCATATTCATACAGATTTGAGTATAGCAGTAAAGATTGATGTAGGACCTTGAAGGACACTTCGAGGAGAGAAACCCAATCCGAGAGTCAAGCTACTTTGGCCATTGTCGAAGTTGTTTGGACCGTTTCCTGACTTATTGTCGTGAAAATGTGTTCGACCTTTATTACAGCAACCTTCCTCGTTGTTAATGGCAGAAGCAGTGATTTCATTTTCACGGGCAAAGGTTGTGGGGTTACCTCTGGTTAAATTGGCAGTGGACTCGGTAACGATGGAGGTCATGATGAGTTTAACAGGAGCAGAAAAAATGGGGTTCTTGCTTTTGCTTTTACTGTGCGAAATCCTCGAGGGTGCTGATGCGATTGAAGGAGAGTTGATTTCACATTCTTCCACAGGCTTTCTTGAACATTGGCGGCCTCTATGGATGTGTCTTTCGCAGTATTTCTGCTTCGGAATGGAGTTCTTCTGACACCTCCATTTTTTTCCGTCGGTTCTTCTGCACCTTCCGGGTTCGGGATCAGCCATGGATTTATGTTTCAATTCCTCAGAGCCCAATTCCATACCTGTAATCAGGCCATAGAAATCCTTGTCAGAACAAAAAGCTTAATTTACACACTTCAATTGGATTCACAGATGTACAGTATAGCTTCCATCAGTTTGCAGTTCATCTAAAGGAGACTATATCAATATCTACAAAGGAAACTATGGAAGATTGTGAAACCAATTAACACTGGCCTGTCTCAAGAATATCAAATTTCATCAAAAGAAGGAAAAAGTCCTCTCGAATTAAAGAAACAGGCTTACAGCTTTGATCGTTGTGATAAATGGCAGGATTGGTAGAGCCAAGGTAGGTTGCAACATTTCTCCAGAGCGGAATCACAAGGTGTAGAGGAAGAGGGAGGCCACCCGCCAAATGCTTGTAAATATGAGTCTGCAGTCGAAGCTCAAGCGACTGGATAGGCGTCAGCCAACAGTCCGTTTGCTGGTCAATCGTCACGCTCTGATCGTATTTCTCGTCGGTCGAATCAGGATGAACGCTGAGAGCAAGCTTGATCGAAGGTGACAATAATGGCGCCCTAACTGCGTCCGTAATTTCCAAACTCCCATCCTCCTCTTTCACTCCTTCGTGGCTTTGCTTCGCTCCACATTCGCCCCCTTCCAGTTAACGAAATGGATTGACGAATGAAGGCAATAACAAAGAAGATATAGGCATGCGAGTGAGAAAGAGAGAAAAGATAGAGAATGAACCAGAATCGGGAGGATATAGGGCCGGCAGTTCGTGACCTTCCATTACCGAAGAATCTTCTTCTTCAAGAAGACGCCAGATTAGATGTTATTCAGAGAGAAAGGCATATAGGTACGACGGAAGAAGACGACATAGCAGAATGAAGATGAAAAACTAGCCTGCTGAGGCGAGGAGAGAGGATTAAAGCAGATGACAGAGATTCTGACAATCCACCTCAGACTTCCATAAATTGCAGAGCCTGCAAATTAACTCATTCCTCCACCGCAAGGAGCGTGTATTTCACTCCCCTCGCCATGGCTTTTAGCGCGACAGAAGTAACCACGCGCTGTCATCGGCGTGTTGCCTGGCTCCGTTGCAAAGCGAGAGCACGACACGTCGTTAGTTGCCCGGGACCCGCTTTAAATGGACCGGACGCGTAAGCTTATAAATATGGGTTCGGTTTCCATTCGATTATATAATATCTAGTTCAGCTCGGTCCTGCTTTTAGTACGTTCGAACCGTCGTTGATGGGTTTGGTCTGCTTACGTTCTATAAAACAAACCAAACTAAAGATGAATTGTTGATTTTTGGAAGGACTTATTTTCGTGAGCTTTGAAATGAAGATTTGTTCTAACACCATGTACCCTTTTCCGTTCTTTCAGTGCAATATTGTCCGCTTTTGATCAAAACACGTATGATTTTTTTTACAGGTATCACAATCTCCTCCTCTTGGGGGCTAGACATTTTCGTCGGTCACATTTCTAGTTGGACTTTGACTCTGATATTATTTTGTAATGTTCTCAGTCTTTTCATTACAATATTATCCGATCTTAGCCAAAACCTACAAGATTTTGTTTTTAGGGTTAGCTCAAAATCCGTTGTACTATATAGGAAGGAGAACTTTATTTACAAACCATACATTAATGTTCAGTTGGGTCATTTTCAACTTCACAAAGCCGACTGCCACAAAGTAAGAGAGTAAATTAACAAAATCAATATTGTGGTAACCTCCAACGTGTGAGTGTAGAGTTGAAAGCCTGTGGTTGGTACTTACAATGTGATAAAAGTGGAGATGGAATAATTGATGCTAGTATAGATGCTCCCTGTCTAATTGATGCTAGTGTCGATGATTCTTGTTCATAATTCACTTGCAGACTCTGTGCAACTGAGGTTTTTTGTAGTGTTTCACTTTTTCAGGTGATAGTTTGGGTTATGCAGCCTGTCATGCTTGCTTACAATCGACACCATCATCCCCTAAATGCTCAGAATCACACTAGGGTCGATCTGAGATTCAATCATGGGTTTTTAGTCATGTGATCTCTTAATTTTCTCAGTCGGGTCCAAAACAAACTTTGTGGTCACGTTGCAATGGTTACTTGTAGCATCATAATAATGATTTTTGACACTTTTTTTATATTGTTTTTATTTGAATTCTATGATGCTTAGTGTAGTGATCATTTCGATGGATAGGAAAAGTCAAATTTCTAAATTATAAATATGCACATTGTCTCAAGTGTCTTCCCACCCTATGCTTATTGCTTACCCAAGATTGTAAGTAAATACGTTGATTGGGTAGTGTTAGTTGACGCTATAATTCCAACACTTTGAACTGTAGTGGGTTTGGATAAATCAATTAGTGGAAATAATTATATTGATAATAAGAGTTTGACACTGCGTTAACATATTAGGGTTTATTTTTTTTTCAAATTTGAATCCGAAAATAATTTTTCCCAAAAATCAAAACCTAAATCCGAAGAAATCTCTTCTGCCTTGGAAAAATCTGACTCTAATTTGCAAAACTAACCATAAAATCTCTCTAGATTAGTGGAGAATTCAAATTTAACCTAATTTTTTCAATCAATTTGGAAAAAAAATTTTAGGGTTCGAAATTTTGGAAAACAATGAATTTCGAGGTATTATACTCTAGATTACATATTTTTATAAGAGTAATTATTAATATTAACCATGAAATATGAAAATCTTTTTAATTGACACCTTTAACTTTTATTTTTATTATCCAACACCTCAAAGTTTTAGGTGTTAGTAAAAGACACCCTCACAATTAGGAGGTTCATTAAATGATGGATACTAATAGTGCATAAAAGATATTTTCCCTAGCACGCATTGGAAGACAAATATCTGTTGTAGATATAGTATTTTTCACAGTGAAAAGGGTAATTTTCACTTTTTCCACAGCAAATATTTATCTTCTATTACCGAAAGTAAATTATTCTAATGACTTTCATTCCGCAACAAAAAAAGTGTCTTCTGCTGCAAAAAAAGAGTATTTTTCGCAGCGAAAATGATAATTTTCACAGATAATATCTGCTATATGACAGACCCTTTAATGGTGAGGGTGTCCGTTGCTAACGCCTTAAACTTTAAGATATTATATAACAAAAATAAAAGTTTAAAATATCAGTTAAAAACACTCAATACTTCAAGGGTAATTACTCTTTTTATAATTATGACTGATGCAATTTATTTTGAAGGGAGGGGAAATGTTCATGTTTGCAATAATGTTGGGGATGATGGTGATGATGAGGGTGTGTCTCAATCTTGAGGGCAATCAATAGCAGTGGATCATAATAATAAAGTGGAAGAACACAAGGTGCATTTTCAATGTGGAGGAGAAGATGGTCACCTGGACACCATTTTATCAAAGGGAGCTACTTGTGATGTACACTCATCAGTGTTAGAAATTTATTACCCTAGCTGTGTACATTATATTATAATTATTGAGCTCATGAATGAACTACACATTGTCAATAATATTATGTGTCTAGTGTATTATAATTTTTGTGCTAATGAATGAACGACACATGATCAATAATATTAAGACGGTAAAAGTAAGAAAATACATATCAAATTATGGTTAATATTTTGATTCTACATGCAACAAGTGAAATATCGTTACGTTGAATATATGTGTCTTTTTATTAAGAAAATCTGATATTCTCTCTTTTTCAGCCATGTCTATCGAAGTGGAGATTGAACTGAGGGCATTACCCGCTCATCCTACTTACAAATACACCCAAGGATAACTATGAATGTGTTACATGTAAGTATATATGCATGCGTCTACATTTATATGATTATAGATTCCGAGTTGTATGAAAAACTCCAAATTTAGGGTAATTGATATGATTTTGAAAATATGGAAGGGTGAGCTTGATTTCTTCGTTGACTACCTCTCAACATGTCCTCATGGTGTTTCTACAAGTACTAAATTGGCAGCAATATGAAGGAACAAGTGAAAATGCAGAGGTGGGTGGTGTGAGTCCTTGTCAAATGCCTCAATCCATCCATCTTCAAATTATATATAATTATGGTATGATTCCTCTCTTCCATGATATATGTGTAGAATCGCTTGCAAATCAGTTCGTCGGCCATATCGAACCGCCGAAGTGGGTTCCACTAAAGAGACTAGTTTCGAGCGTGGCTAACATAATATTATGAATTTGAGATCCTTCATAGATCCACAACGTGACAAATATCACGCTTCTAAGATTCATAAATTTTTGTTTCTTGTTGTGATTACTCTGACGTAAGAAATTCGAAGAAGTAGTTTTCTAGGGATTATTAACATTTGCTCGATAGATGTTGGGTAGAACTGTTCTAACCCTTAAACTCTATAGTCGAGCGTCGGGACGCAACACGTGGTGGAAAATCATTTGATTATGTTTCGATTTTGTTTCTCGGTGTGATGATATTGGATTGAGCTTCAATCAAAGTCAACATATGTATTGGCGAGCACTGGGGGATGGTAAGGGTGAACATTGTTGTTGATGGATTGTCTCGAAAAGCTTAAGCTTTAGCGTTGATGCTTTTGTTGAAATATTGAAGAATGATTGAGATTGCACAAGGCTGTTGAGTACAACTCATTTTTGATGGTTGGCTACTTATCTAGTTTGCTTAGGCTTAGGCTTGGGAGATGCTAATTAGGTAGTTTTAGGTGGACCATTTGTAGAATTGGCTCACTTGACTTTGGACACCACACCACCGCCACCTTGCTTGTGATGATTATGCCAACACCATCTTCCATCTTGGTAATTTGAGAGAGAAAGAGAGAGGGATTATGGGGAAGAGAGAGAGAGAGAGAGAGAGTGAGAGATGATGGGGAATAGAATGAAGCCAAATAAATGTGCCTCACCTTTGGGTATTCAATTGCACTAGAGAAATGGACAAAAAGGAGGACCTAACCCCATTGACTACAAAATTAATACTAATCTCTTCCCTAATTTGATTTTTCTATGACAATCAGAAAATAACTCAATGACCCTCTTAATATTTTTTTGGGACAATGTTTTTGTTTAGAAATATCTTTCGATATATTAAAAAATCAACGCGTAATATGACCTGCAACGTCACGTGTCAATTATCTTCTTACGTTGAACCAATGGCCCCAATTACGAAGCTCCTGTAACGTTTTGTTTTACTATATAAATATATGTAAGTCTAAGTCAATTTACGATTATAGTTTGATTTCTATAATATATTTTATTTTATTTTATTTTTCAAAAGTGGTTTTTCTATGCTCAATTTTCCTATTTTCTTTTTAAGTTACGGGTGGAATTTCAACTATATAAATAATAAGCTTTTATATGAATTAAGTGACATTGAAAAAATTAATGTCACATAAAGAATGTAAAAAAATAAAAAGAAAAATGACAAAACAATCATCATCCTTTACTGTTTCTGACAATCAACCATTATGCACTATTCTGTTTATCAAAAAAAGAATAATGGTTAATTTGTCACAGATAATAAAGGCGGATGGTTATTTTGATATTCTCCCCAAATAAAGTGCAATGTCCTGTTTGTCAAAAGTAATGCAAATGATTATCCATAATGACTAGCTTTGAATCACGTTGTTTGTGTTGACATTGAAACTCCAACACGTAAACAATCTCGTGTAAAAGCAATAACATCATTAGTGTCCTCTTTTTCAAAACATCCTTTTTCCTATCAAAGACTAAATCTTTCTCACATTTCAATTAGGAGATAAAAATCATCTTTTTGACCCTTTTCATATATACATATAATATATATGCGTGTATGTATTATGTATTATGACGGTGTATTTGAGCAATACTTTTTTTTTGGTTATACAATATCTATGTGCGTGTATATATGTAAATATGTAAAACTTTTATCCTGCTAAGACGATATTATATATTTTGCGTAGAAATTTACACAGTTTTGTTTACAGGTTTTATCCCAAAATGTATTGTAGTAGTCTGAAGAGAGATTCTACTTGTGAATTGTCACATTTTAAATAAGACCCGAGACAAAACAGGGAATGACCTGGCCCAAAACCTAGTCATTCGACCTTTTAACTTCAAATTAAGTAGGCAGCGAATTTTTTAACTGAAATTAAAAAGTCAGGGTCCAACCAACTGAGCTAAACTAAAAGTTCATTAGTGACATAAAAATAAAGTAGTAAATATAGGTTCAATAATAATAAGTGTCACGAAAATAAACAATTAAAAATTATAATAAAACTTAAATCAAGTCTCAATCTAAAAAATAAAACGCTAAAAAAGAAAATACTGAGATAGACAAAAATCTTGTCAAGCTCACTCCTTTGTCGGCAACTAAGGCTCCTCCAAACTAAGTCCTGAAAGAATATGTCACTGAGATGAGTTGACTAAACTCAATATGGATAATATTTTATATTCAACAATAAAAAATATTTAAACAATGGAGCATGCCATAATTAAAATATCATTTTTTAAATTTGTATAATTAGTTGGACAGTAGGGAAAACATTGAAAACGTTCCACTATAGTGTGATACATACATAAAATAGGTCCTACAATATATCAGTGAAAATAGAGTCACTCACGGACTTTAGACATACTATGCCATAGACATATAGTAACAGTGATACTCAGCAATCGTTAGAGCCACGAAAATAGACTCTGATCAAATTTAGGGTTTTGTGCTTAGGGACATGGTACAGTCAACTTCCCAATACTCTAGTTAACACAAACAAATACATTCTCCAATGGTTAAATATGCGTAAAGAAAACAATACCCCTTATCAAGTCAATCAAACTTGGTTCAATCTACCAAGATCATTAATGAATGACAACATGCATGTTTAGTAAAACGTGTCCAATGAAAAGTATATATTTGTATAGCATAAAAACCGATTAGCCATAAAATGGACTTACCATTTTAGTATGAAAACATGTCTCAAAATAATATTTTTAAAACTATAAGATGTTGGGTATAAAATAAACTTCTACCTCAAATAGGCTTACCAACTACCAAGGCCAAACCAATACCAAGAAGTCCAATACACAATGAGTCCGGACTTTAAGTCTCAGGACCTAAGGATAACGAAATTATAAAGTTAACATTGACAATCAAACTTAATTTCCAAACTTTAATTTATAGAAAAATACTCGAAAATTATCAAGGCTAAAGCAAATAACAGTTCCAAAAACGGCCTAGAAAATCCCAAAAACATTTGGATTTGAAAGTCTGAATCGAGCCTAAAACGGGGTCTGAGTCATGGTCCAAACAATTGGGTTGCAACCCAAGTTTGGACTACGTGAGAGCCCTGAGCCGCAGCTTGGCCCTCCCGAGTTGCGGCCCGACATCATCTTCTCCAACTTCAGTCATGCTATTTCGCAGAAAATTCATTCATTTCTGGCAAAACATGTTCCAACAATCCACGAAACATCAATTTACCATTATCTTATGTTTAAAGTTTAATAATCGTCGACTCACATTCCCAAAATAAGTTTTTAAACTTCAATTCGTTAATTAATTCTTTCAATAGAAAATGTCAATCTCAAACAGATAACGGTAAATAGAAGGTCGAGCTCTTACTGAAATAACTGTGATAGTCCTAATAGGGGAGGTATAATTAAATTATCTAACTTTTTCGTGTGATATTATATTCATTTACCCGAAGTGATTTAACACAAATTAATATGCAAATAATAGCAAGTATAAGAGTAAGGGATAGAAAGAAAGGAAGTAGTAAATGAGCGAAGAAATTTGAAAAAATTTAATTTCCATAAATTCTAACTTACCAATTTAATTTAGGGTGGATGTTAAATGAATCACTCATGTTAATCATGCTCAAGTGATGTAAGATTATGGACCCTCTTGTCTCAAGTTAAGGCCCTCACGGTTTACTTTTATTTTTAGTCATTCTGGCTTAGAATAGGATGAGTTATCATAAAATATATGTATGTAATTGAGTGTGTACTTGATCTAGATATTTGGGTTATACATACATATATGTGCGGGTGACAATGTGCATTTATGGCTCTAAATACATTTAGACCGATTGCTATTTATGTCCATTCTTCCACGGAATAGAATCAATTTAACATGAGTTGTGAGCTTTTTATTGGATAGATCTTTACATAAAAGACTTCTTTTCTCTCACTGACTTTTCTACATTTACATGAACCGTTGATCTCGATCCTCGTTTGAACCATGTAAAGATGTCTCTTTTCAAACCATGCATCTCATGCTCCTGCAACATGTCACGCTGACCTCATTCCCATTATACATATATATATATATATATATCATAGTTGGAAGACAAGTTGAAACAGTGATATTTCTTTGATAATGATTGCAGAAATTTGAATTGTGCAAAGTGGGTTTTAACCAAAATGGATTGGGAAGGCTTGAAGTAACAGGAAAAAATCAAAGGGAGTAAAGAAAAGGTTAGGGGAGAGTTTATTAAAATGATTATAATTTAATTAAATGCAAGGAGAGGAGTGATTGAAAAGGGAAGGAA
The DNA here is from genome assembly GCA_022433065.1 of Begonia loranthoides. Taxonomy (NCBI): domain Eukaryota; kingdom Viridiplantae; phylum Streptophyta; class Magnoliopsida; order Cucurbitales; family Begoniaceae; genus Begonia; species Begonia loranthoides. Next base: position 2,944,864 of record CM039469.1, read on the forward strand.
GCTGCCTTTTTTTATTCATGGGAAGGGTGCCGCTGTTGAAGTCTATGCCAACCTAATCTCCCAAGTTTAGAGTAATCGAGTTGGCCATTGAAAAAATGGGTTGTTTTTGGGACTTCTTCTTCTTCTTCTTCATTCATCGTCTACTTGGGTGGCCAGTGTAATCATGAGTCCTTCCTGTCATTGTTGCAGAAAAGAAACCTCTCTCTCTCTCTCTCTCTCCCTCTCTCAAATTAATAATACACACACTCATAATACATATGCGTCTTAATAGTCGTCTCTTGGTTTGTAGTCTCATCTCCCTCTATTTAAAGCCATGAACATTTCTTTGACAACACACTTCTTCTTCCTCCCTCTCTCTCTCTCTCTCTCTCTCTCTCTCTCTCTCTCTCTCTGCTTCAAATGTGCAACTCTTTACAATGGATGCGATACAGGCGCCTACATTTTGCTTGCGGTCATCCCCGGGCACCAAAACGATGCTCCCTTCGACTTTACCGGCTCAACAGGTGCTCTCTCTCTTCCTCACTCTCTCTCTCTCTCTCTCTCTCTCTCTGAAACTAGTTTTTAATGCAACCAACCAGGAAGAATAGGAAAGATGAGAAGGAGGCGGTGGGTGCTAAACTAGAGCTGAGAATGATGAATTTAAAACTGTACATGGAGAATCAAAGCATCATAGAGGAGAACGAAAAGCTGAAAAAGAGGGTAGTTTCTCTACACGAAGAGAATCAATTACTCTCCTCCAAGCTTCACAAAGTCTCCCCACGATCAAACCAACAACACCCAGAACAAGAACAACAACCTCGGCCATAAAAACATGCACTATGTTTCAAGTTTCATTCCAAATCCAAGTAGAGGGAAGGATTTCTTAGACCACCCCCCTTCTCCTTCTTTGTTCTTGTCATTCACTTTTTTTCCCCAATAGTTTTAATTGGGTTTCCTACATTAGTTTTCCCAAAACAATATCAGTAGGTGGGACCAATAAGAGTTGAATGTTAATGGAGCATCATGTAGAATAATGATGTTATAGGTTGAAGTTAATTTAATGGACATTATAGCCAATGTCTTGGATTTCCTTAAATTAAGCATTGTTTTTACAAGATTCTACCATGCTTGCAGAGCTTAAATTACTTAATGTAGACATATGACATAACAAGCATGGCCGCGATAAGCCATTAAATTCGAGGTCTCCATTTTAGTTCTCGTCGTCACCTTAGTAGAATCGACAAACATTTAGGAGGGTCGTCCTTCTTGATCGTAAAATGTAAACGACTATGTCGGGAAAACTTCAAAATTTCATGTAAGATGTTGTGGTACATGAGAACACAATGAAGTTTCATAAGGTGATGAAATTTGCAGAAGATAACAGCAGAAAAGAAGAAGCACTAATATCTTCCCAGTAAAATAAAATCAGCTTTATCTAGTACCTCAACATCTTTATCGCCCACAAAATGCTGGCCGCCAATGTCTTTAACCAGATTGACAAATTCAAGCCTCTTTGCTAATGGAAGAGGTACATATGGTATGTGTCACGACCCAAAGGGGGGCCCAACAGAACCGCCGGGTCAGGCGACCCGATTCTCANTTACACGTGGAATTTTAAAAATCATTTTTAAAATCTGGGATTTTACAGTATGGCCGCCGAAAAACTGGTCTCACGACCCCAAGTTGAGCGAGAGCAGTGTTCAAACCAATGGGGTTGGGCTCATGAAAAAGCCACTCCATGAGAGGAATTAGCTTGGCATTAATTCTATCATCAAACCAGGAACCAAGTTACTCGTAACGGATATGACTCCGGCGGCTCCATGGTTCCACCTGGCATCGTGGCACTGGTCATCATTCCCACTCCAGTCCAGACCACAATTCCCTTGTTTGTGTACTGCTCAACATGATCATTTCCAACACATTCCTGTACACCAGCCAAGTTAGCACTCCCAGCAACTGCATGTACAACGCGAGGGGGTATGTCTTGGCCAGTTCGAGCTGGTACATTGTATAAAATAGTAGGACCCATACAAAGCACACTCTCAAAGTGAGAAACCATCCCCTCAACTGAGGTTTTTCCATAATATGGATTGATGTGCAGGGCTGCATGCAGGCCGACAGCAAAACCTTGCTCTGTAGCGTGGATTGCTTCTCTAGTGGAGTTGCTTCCAGTGTTCCCTATGACCTTGATTGACCCTCCAAAACAATTGACAGTGTGCCCAATAAGCATTATATGTTCATCCCAAGGAGTCATATGCCACAAGATCAAATCTTCCGTCTGGAAGATATGGTGTTTTGATGGCGGTTATCAATGAAAGAGACTCAATTTCCTATGCCGATGTTCTGAAAATAAAACAAGAATATTCACAATAATTTATGAACGAATGCAAATAAAACTGTATGCAATGCGAGCTCTACTCAATCCACCATCACAGCACTTGCCACAGAGTATCTAATTAGAATAAGCATGTACAAATCTGCCAACTCCCATATAAATGTAAGTTACCTCTTGTGCATATCTCCATGATGAAAACGCGGTAGCTGTAGCGCAACCTTCAGACACGTTCCAGTTGCCATCTGGTAACAACCTGATCCGAATCAAGGATCCAATTTACCTCTTTGCGGCTTTATCCAAAACAAGCAGGAAAATCAGACACGCAGAAACCAAAATCTACAGAGAATAGAGATGAAGGAGTTCAAAAACTTCACCGTAAAGCAAAGATTTACTTCAATGGCGGCGATAAAAGGTTCAGATGGACACAGAAACTGGAGAATTAGAGCAGTGTCAGGTGTTGGTGAGTGAAGAAGCTAGGGCCTTCGTTAGAACTGGCAGTGAAGTGACTGAAGTGAAGTGAATTCACCCGTTGACGGCTGACGCACCTATTTTGGGGGCCAAAAAATAGAAAAACCCCGGCCGGCGGCCATGCGACTTAATTGGAGAAAACTCAGTGTCATCCTTAGTTCCGCCTTGTCGGTCCGGCTCGGTAAAACAAAACCCTGATCAGATCGGCTCAACCCCACTGTTGGCCAACTTTGGAGTAGACCAAGACCCCAACGCAGCTGAGCTCAACTAAATGTGAGTGCTTCAAAGTCGGGTTTAGCAAATTTAAAACCGACACTAACTAAACCAAACCGATGAATTTGGTTTTGGCAAAGCTTGGAAGTCAACAAACGTCACCCCTTGAAATAAGTCCCTCATCTTGATCTAACAGTCATCCCATCGTTCATCCCTTAGATTTAACGGCTCAACTTTTCTCTAAATTTTCTCTTGAAGTGGCACGTGCTCTGCCCGTGCTTCTTAATCTGCCCCGCCAGTGCCTTAGTTTCACCTTCTTTCATCTAAACCGTCCATTTTTTTCGCGTTAGACGTCCCTTGTCTCGATCCAACGTTTATCCTTTCATCTGTCCTTTAATCCCACAACCATTCCTTCATCACCCCCTTCAATCCAACGGCTTTATCTTATTTCCTTGTCTTAATTAAATGACATAAGCTTTGTGCGTGTTCTTTTAATCCCCTCTCCGACAGTGCCATTGATTTTCCCATCTTTCATCAGAGCTGTCTATTATCCAACGTCGGACGTCCCTCACCCTTGATGGACATCCCTCGTCTCGATCCAACGGTCATCCTTTCATCCGTCCTCTAATCTCACAGTCATTCCTCCATTTGCCTCTAAGAGAAACCCTATTTTGCACCTTGCCTCTTCTCAATTGTGGTTGTCGTCTTCTCTAGTCTCCGTTCACATTTCAAAATTCAATAACAACTTAGTATTTAATTATATTTTCATTATCTCTTATTTTACAATTTATATTATTTTGGTATATAAAATTTAAAAAATATATTGTTAATTTATATAATGAGTATAACCGAAACTGAACCTGAACCAGAACTAGAATCAAAATTTCTGGATCAATTCTACCCAAATGTTCTATCAGTTTTAGTTACAATTTTTCAAAACCAAAACATTTCAATTTGGTTCGGTTCCACTTTAAAAATGAACCGAACCGAATCGAACTGAACCAAACCAATTGATGCACACCCCTACTCACCATAATCATAGAAGTTCTAAAATTATGAGCTTTGTTAATTTATTATGACGGAAGTTAATTATTTATACGAGTAATGATAGGTATACTAATCAAATAATCAACATTAATTTTTTAAAAGATTATGCATATAGTAAATTGAAGCTTATATTCGAAACTTAATCCAAATTTTGATTGGTTTGCTCCTTGATAGATGTATTTTTTTTAATCAAATTTAAAGTAAGGGTCAAATTTGCATTGGCTATGGAAATTAACAAAACAAACTTTATAGTTTGAAGTCAGCGAGAAGTCAAATCTTAAAAAAATTTTGTAAACAACTAAAATCTCGAATTATGGAAAATGAAGAATGCAAATCATGCAGTCGTGTTTTCTAGTCAAAAAATGCAAAGACAAACGTCAGAGTCATGTTTTCCATTTAGAAAACGCCAAAGACGTCACTTGGAACTCCAACAGACGTTCAAGGTTCAACCTAGGACCTCCTTCAACGACGAGGGACGCCCAAGGTTGATCCACGAGGAGACGGACGTCCATGGTGCCCGTTGGATGAAGAGACAGATGTTCTGCAACGAGGATGGATGTCTATGATTGGAGGCAAGCCGCTGGAGGACAAAGACTCATGGTCATTAGATGAAGGGACGAATGTCCCTCAATGAGAACAGATGACTAGATGGACCAAAGGTATCCTTAAAGGCACTGGGGACGTTATGTTGAAGAGGGTCACATGCAAGACACAAACTATTTTAAATGGGAGCAGAGTCGTAGAAGAAGGTTGTTAGCCGTTGGATGAACGAGTCGGACGTCCTCAGAGCTGGAGGGACGTCCATCCTTGGAAATGGACGCTGTCCCTAGAAATGGACGTTCATGATGGATTATTGAAAGATGATGTCGTCCTCAGCTTAAAACAAATGTCCTTCAGCCAACAACGGACGTCCCTCACTTAAAGCAGACATTCCTCAGCTTATGACGGACGTCCCCAGCTTAAAAACAGACATCTATAAACCCACAACGGACATCCCTCACTTAAAACGAATATCTCTCAACTTACGACGGACATCCCCAATGCCTTTAAGGATGCCTTTGGTCCATCATGGTCATCCATTCTCATTAAGGGACGTATTTCCCTTCATCCAACGACCATGAATCTTCGTCCACCAGTGCCTCTCCTCCCATCCTGGATGTCCATCGTCATCAATATACTAGTGGAGATCAAATTTAGACGAATATCAGGAACATGCCTCACATTTTTCAGATACAATTGACATCCGGCATGTAGACATCACTCATGCCTACTATCCTGCACTTTGTATTGTTCCTCATCTTCACATGACCAAACTCACCAACACTGTAGGTAGAAAATACATCACGCTGAGAAGTAATATGGTATGAAGCACCAGAATCTACTACCCAACGAGGATCTTGACATGTGAAGTTAATACTGCTATCATCGCAAATAATAGTCACATCTCGATCTATAGCTATTGTTGTATTGGCATCATCTACTTTCCTTTCGTCTTTCTGATTGTGTTTTTGTTCTCTCAACCATTTTATACACTGAGATTTCTTGTGCCCTGGCTTGTCACAATGGAAACATCTGAAGTCATTCATTGTTTGAGTCTTCCCTCGTGATTTGTCATTACTGTCACGACTTTTCTAATTTCTACTCTTGCTTCTATCTCGTCTCCCTAAAACTAGCAATGACTTTATGTAGTTAGCCCTCGCAATTTTCTTCTATTTTCTTCACATTCAACATGCTTTCTTTCATCATCTTCAAATTGAGAACACCATCTGGAGGGGAATTGCTAAGAAAAACATCAAGAGTTTCCCAACTATTAGGCAATGAACTAATCAAACACAAAAACATGTATCTCATCATCTAACTTCATGTCAAGTGCTGCCAACTGATTCAGAATTCCTTAAAAAACATTCAAATGATCAGAAACTAGAGTTCCATCTGTGTATCGAAGATACATCAATTTCCTGAAAAAAAAAAACTTTGTTTTGCACATTCTTCTTTTCATACAACTCTCTTAAAGTCTCCCAAACCTTGTTGGCGTTTGTCTCATTGGCAATATGCTGATAAACACTATTATCAACCCACTGTCGAATTTTATCAACAGCTTTCCTGTTCAACTTGCCCCAATCTTTTTTAGACATTCGTTTGGTTTGCCCATATCTCTCAAAAGTGTATCTTTATAATCCAGACAACATAATAGATCTTCCATTTGCGACTTTCATATCGAGTAATTGGTAGCTGTGAGCTTAATCATAGTATTGCTACTGTTACTAGACTCCTCCATTTGACAAACACAAGAATAATCACCAAAACAACATGACGCTCTGATATCACTTGTTGACAAAACGAACCCAAAAATACACAGCGGAATAAAATACTTTTTTCTCTCTTTGTGCAATCAAATAGGTAAAACAAACCAACAAAAATAACGAGATCACAATACCAAATTTTTAGTGTGGAAAACCCTTAAAAGTGTGAGACTAAAAATCACGGGACCCTTAGGCCACTTAATCAAACCTTCCACTATAACAAAAATAATGGGTACACCAAAGTTCTCTCTAGCTCAACAAACTAGAGGGATACAATATTCATCAAGATTAAAACAACAACATTGGAAGATAACAAAACGTAAGAGAGGATAAACATAGGGTTACCAAACTATGGTCTCATTTTTGCCCCAACAAACTGCCTTAGAAACTCAGACGACGATCTCCACCATTTAGAATATACTCCTTGATGTCGTGAACCTATAGTTCAAATTGGACAACGATGCAATGGTAAAAACTTGAGAAAACGTAATTGTAGTCTGACTACCTCTGAAAATCCAAAAATCTTTTTTTTTTCTATATTCTCTCTCATTCTCACTCTAGGGTTTCATTACCCACAAAACCTCATTTTATACTTAGCTCAAAAAATATGGGCCGAGCCCAACACAACGGACGTCCCTTGCTTAAAACAAACATTCCTCAGCTTACGACTAACGTCCCTAGCTTAAAAACGAACATTTATAAACCCACAATGGACATCCCTCACTTAAAACAGATATCTCTCAACTTACGACGGATGTCCCTAACGCCTTTAAGGATGCCTTTGGTCCATCCTGGTCGTATGTTCTTATCAAGGGTCGTTTGTCCCTTCATCCAACGACCATAAATCTTTGTCCACCAACATCTCTCCTCCAATCCTAGATGTCCATCATCGTTGCAGAATGTTCGTCTTTTCATCCAGCGGCCACCATGGACGTCCGTCTCCTCGTGGATCAGCCTTGGGCATCTCTCGTCATTGAAGGATGTCCAAAGTTGATCCTTGGACATTCGTTGGAAGTCCAAGTGACGTCATTGACATTTTCTAAGTGGAAAACGTGACTCCGTCATTTGTCTTAGTGTTTTTCAACGGAAAACCTGACTACGAAGTTTGCGTTCTTTATTTCTCATAGTTCAAAATTTTAATTGTTTGTAAAATTTCTTTAAGCTTTGACTTGTAATTTATTCAAACTATAAGATTTGATTTGTTAATTTCTCAAATTAAAAAAAAAAAAAGCTTTGACTTGTAGCTTATTCAAACTATAAGATTTGATTTGTTAATTTCTCAAATTAAAAAAAAAAAAAGTTGAAAATTAGAATTTTTCTTGTCATTTTCCTACTAACCAAACAGAAAAAAGGAAAGACGCCAGCATATGTTTATCCATTGTCTTCGGTTAAAAAAATGACAAAAAAAAACGTGGTTCAGATAAGCGTACTGAATTTGGAAACAATGAAAACTCGGGTACACATGAGGGGGGAAGAAGATGACTCCAAACAAAAGAAAAAGAAGAGGAAAATGGAGGAGGAAAAGAAGGTGGACTTTTCAAGACTGCTCTTGCTTCTGGCTCTCCGACTCCTCAGGCTCCGCTTCTAGATCAGCTGGTTCCGGCGGTGGAGTGGCGTTTTTCCGGTGGGCGGCCGCCTTTAGGACGTGGGTGTAATTTCCTTTCTCCATGAAAAGCTGGGCAAAATGGTGTTTGCAGTAGAGAACTCCATCGAGAGCAGCATAGGAGGAATGCGTCAATGAACAGCCGCCATGAGCACATCTAAAGCATGTCCTGTGGTAACATTCTCCCTCAAGACTCACCTAATTTCAATTTTTTCAAAAGAAACAAGAAACAAACAATATTAAATGAGTACATTTGATTCATTGTCATCGGGTTTTACACTACAAAAAATATCGCTTTTCAGTCGAACAGAACAGAAATGATTAGCTGATTGCTCATCTTTATGCAGAAACATTAAATAAAACTCTGAAAAAAGGACAAAGAATTCATGATTCAAGAACAAATCATCTTGTGGAAGGAAGCAATCATCAAGATAAATGAGATCAAGCTACAGCAAGAAGGCAAAGAGCTGTAAAAAGTCTTTTCATTTTTCATTGTGTGTCAAAAATCTAGTTCTATCAGCTAATGTTTCATTAAAATCTTCAAAAAGACGCAACTTTGTTCTTTGTGATCTGTCGAGAATGTTTTCATAGACAGACACAGGATTGAAGAACAGGTTCTGCGTTGACCCTCTCGAATAACCGAGTTACAACACACATGATGTCTTAAAAAGACAAGGTAGAACAAAAAAAATGAAGATAAGATTTGAAAATAAAAACCTTCTCCAATGGGTAGACTGTTTTGGAACAGGTAGCACATTTGTCCTGAGTTCCACTGAACAAGGAAGAGAGTTTGCTTGGTGCCCTCGCCTGTTAAAAAAAATGCAGAAATTTCAATTAAATTAGAAGATATTTTTGTGAATGCAGAGCTTGGAAACAAGTCTGGAGAAGATGGGGAGGAAGAAAAGAATATACCAGGTCATTTTGCCTATCAGAAGACTTTGCTGCTACATTTTGCAGAAAAAAGGAACACAGAAAGATCAGCAAAGAGAAAACAGATGATCAAAAATATACAGCATTGGCTGAAAAGTTTTCTTACTTGTATGGAAATTCTTGCTGAAATTGCCAGATTCCTTGAAGAGTTGCTCAAAATGAATCCTGCAATAGAGGACGCCATCCATTGAAGAGTAGCTGCTCATCTGTAAGTTTCCATCGATTTTCATTTTCATTCACGACAAAAACGTACATTCAACAAAGAAATCAAGGTGAAGGGGATGGGGAAAATACCGAGAGAGTCCCTTTGCAGTGGCTGCATTTGAAGCAAGACTTATGGTAAGGAACTCCTTCAAGAGACAAGAAATCGACAACATAGACAACCTTGTCACAGGCCTTGCATTTATCCAGAGTCCCTGTGAATGCCATTTTTTTTAGGTTTTCTCTCCAACGAAGGACCCTTGTGAAGTACGAGGAGAAAATCTGAATCAGGCTTTCTGGAAATGCAAGGCCGGATCAGAAAGCACCAAAACCATTCAATGGGACCGAAGAAAAGTCTCTGATTTATTCAGACAAGTCTGATTTATACCAGATTTGAATGGCTGTTCTTTCATTTTTGAAAAGTAGATTTTAGCAAATGCAGACACATAGATAGAGCAAAAGATGAAAGGTAATGCTCTAATTCAGGATGTAATTTACTGTCATCGAGTGAAACCAGGGGTGGCGAGGTTTGACTCTTTCAAGCGAAGCGCAAAGCAGGGGAGAAGATCCTCCCTCCATTTTCTCTTCCTTCCCAAAACTAGCTTTCATTCTCCACCCTCGATTTTCCATTTTTAAATCTAACAATAGTTGACGAACGCTGTCTGGCTGCGTTCTCGTTCAGACTGAGTGTGAATAAGAGCTTCTCCTCAGACGTCAATGGAGGACGATCGCAGCTCGTTGATGGGCGATTCTCCAGTGGGCAGACTGAACTTAGAGACGTGCCGAAAGGAGATCATCAAGGAATTTTGGTCAGGATAATTATAACCAAATAATAAATATATATATAATTTAAAGAGTAACGATCATAAGTACACAATTAATATTTGAATTACGAAATATTTAATTAATATAAATTTATAAATACCATCCACAAAACTCAAAAGACTAAACATATTTTATAGAGTAATTTAACAAAAAAAACATTGAACTATGCAAGTCCTAGTCTTTGGTCACATTTTGTTTTGTATTAGGCTCCGTTAATGCATTTGAAACAAAAATAAATAAATATATGCTATGAACAGCAAACTTGCCGAACCTATGTGAAGTTTACATTGACACTATCGCACTGCGAGCAACAAACTTGCTAGATGAGCTGGAGCGGAGGCAGGACGACTAGGAGACTTTGGATTTGCAGGGTGAGCGTCACTTGGTGAAGTTCACATTGGCACTATCATCGCAGTCGCAAGTAGATTGTTTTAGCGCTGCTTCGAGTTCCAGAGTTTCCAATTCGCAATTGCTGGGGCTAGCCGCTAAGTTCTTTTTAATTTTTTTTTTAAGAAAAATGGTCGGTTGAGTTAAGTTTTTATTGCTTTTCTCTACTAAAAATCAAAGGTTTTCTCTACTAAAAATTGAAAACCAAACTGAACATTTCGGTTCGGTTTTAAAGTAATACTTTTCTTTGTGAAAACCGAAGCGAACCGATTTTCACCCCTAAGTAAGGTTATTATTGATAATGGTTAATAAGTTGAGGTTTATTTTGTCAAAAAATTTAGGGTAAAGTTTTGAGTTGTAATTTTAATTTGCTATTTACCCAAAAGAAAAATACTTTGAAACTAGGGAATTAAATGTAAATTTATAATTTAGTCTCACTGCACACACAAAAAAAAAGAGGATAATTTATATTTTTTATTATTTATATAATTATAAATTTTGACAACACATTCTAAATTTATGAATCTTACATATCACTTTACATTGTAATATCAACCAAAGATCTAATTTCACTGTAAGAGATTGGTTAAAGGCAGGAAAAGAGGGAACAGTGGGATGATGACAGAGGAACCATCCAGGAAAACTTCCATACCATTTCCAATAACAACGTTGAGGAATTGATTTTTCTAGATGAGGTAGTTTGAAGAATCTAATTTCACTATAAGAGATTGGTTAAAGGCAAAAAAAGAGAGAACAGTGGGAGCGATAAATTGCTGAGGAGAAGGAGATGTAGTACTGGAGAAAGCCATGATAGAAGAGCTCTGATACCAAAACCAAAAAGGGAAAGCTGAGGTAGTATTCTGAAGAGGAATTTTTGTATTCTCAATCTTATGTTTACAATTGTTAGTGCATAGCTTTTATACACTGAGTGTAATTTTCTAGACTGTAGAGTTTGTTACAAAAGTTTGTTAAAGATATGCAGTGTATAAGATGTGTGCTGAGAATACGTCCTTTGTCATTATTGATTTAGATTAAATTAGAATTTTATAGAGAAATAGAATAAAATTCTAAGAGTTTATGTACGAAGATTAGGGTTTTAGGGATATGATATCTGTTTATTTTCTATAGTTGAATGTTTTATTTATTAGTAAAAATTGTTTAGTGGTTGAATTATCAATTGTTCAGGGGTTGTTTTGTTTTCTATTTTATTTTTACCAAACGTTTTACTGTTACCATAATGTCCTTGGCTTAAAGTGAAATTTACATTGAAAAACCCTAGTGCGACTTTCCCCGTTGGTGCTTTCTCCAGAGCTCCTTTTTCTTTCTTTTTCTGCTCTCCACTGGTGGCTTCCTCTCCCCGATCTACTATCACTTCCGGCCAGATACGCCCAACTGACAACTAAGTAACATTGTTTTATTTATGCAATCTTGTTTTGTTAAATCATGATTTTATTTTGAGAACAGAAGAATGAAGTTTGGTAGGATGAGTTTTGTTGATCCCTCGGATTCCTCATTCTTTGAGATATTCGAAGTTTTCGTCTAGTGAGTAGCGAGCTTTTCACCTGACGCTCTATCCAACGACCAGTACGATGGTCGTGGATTGACCTCCGGCGAGGTCCTCATGGGTTTTCAATTTTTCTGAAAAACTAATTGATGTGTCAAAACATAACAATTGTGGTTTGATTATATTTTTCATTTCTGATAAACAATTATGCAAATTTGGTGTTGTGGCATTTTTTTTCTTTGTGATACTAAATTTTGCAATTTTGGTTTTTTTTTTTTTTTTTGTGGTTTTGCGTTCAATATATGACAGAATAATGCTTGTTAATTTTGATTATGTGCTATGTATCAGTGCATGATCTTTATTGTTAGAAATCATTGGGAAGCCTTCCTTATTCTATTTTACATGGATTAGGGCTTGTGGTTTGAAATAGAATTTATTTGTGTCTATTTTAATCAGGAACAAGTCGTAGAGACTATGGCTGGTGCTACTGGGGCTGGAAAGTCTTCGGCTAAAGCTAGTGCAGGCACGTATTTAAACTTATTTTAATATGATTTTTTCCTTTATTTTGATTATTTATTGCTTTATTTTGTTTAATTGCATCAGATGTTGCATTTTGTTTTCCGTTTTTCATTTTACTGATTTATGGCTCATTGCATCTTCTCAATATGACATCTTGTAATTGACTTTGCAGGTGGGAAAAAGAAGGAGTTGAAGAAAGAAACTGGGTTAGGGCTCACCAATAAGAAGGATGGGAACTTTGGGGAGTGGTATTCGGAGGTACTGTAATTTTTTTTATAATTCCATTATTTCATTTTGCATTATTGTTTACAATACTTGCATTGTATCGACGTTTTTTCCCTGAAAGTTCCTAGTTTTGTTACTTCTTAAATTATGACAATTATTTTTTTGGGCATTTTTAAATCTTAATGAATTCAATCACTAACATATTCTTATAATCGAGAGAGTGCTATTTCTATTTTTAATTTCAATTTTTGTCATGCGATTATCACATTTCACTAATATTTATGGCTTCAGGTAGTTGTAAACAGTGAAATGATTGAGTATTATGATATTTCTGGCTGTTACATATTGAGGCCTTGGGCAATCTCAATCTGGGAGATTATGCAGGTTAGTTTGAGATTCTTCAATATCCTCATTTTAGTAATTTTACAAATGTTCACCTATTTTTTTTTTATCAGGAAAGAGAAGTATATTGATGTACGATATGGATATGGACGTATTCACCCTATAGTTTGCTTATTATTTTTCTGTAATTAATTGTGTCGCAATTTTAAATAGAATGATAAGCTTTAGCGGATGTGTGAACTATATCCATTGTGTTTAATTGCGATTGTACTGTTTCATGTTCTAAATTTCTCTTTTCTTTTCTTCCTATGTGAGGACCATAAATAAGTTTTAATACTGTTATACAGATATTCTTTGATGCAGAAATTAAAAAAATGAAAATCAAGAACTGCTACTTTCCACTTTTTGTATCTCCTACAGTCCTACAGAAAGAAAAGGATCACGTGGAGGGTTTTGCTCCCGAGGTGAGATTCTAAAATCTTTTGGTCTGTAGGAAGACGATGTATTTCTATTTAATTTAAAGGAATATTCTTTACTTAAATGGGTAAATTCGTTGTGCTGGTCGCTTTTGTTAACTTTGCCCTGGCCATTAGAAACTAGTAAACAATACATATAGCTGCACGATGTCCATTGCATAGCTCCATCTCTCTAATTCTCTGTGTCATGTTCCTTGTACAAATGTAACCTCAAATGAACCTAATAAATGATCGCTTGCATTCAATCAGAAAGTCCAGTGACTTAGAGAAGTACTGTATTTTGATTGGCTCTTGTCTTTACCCTGTTGTCTTAACATGTATTGTTTTTTGTTTGAATGCATGATCTATAAAAGCTTTCAATGGTGTTTGATGTAGTCATAGCCGATGTCAATTACCTTCATGAAAAGTTCACCTCTTTGAAAAATGGTTTGACAGGTCGCTTGGGTTACAAAATCAGGGGAATCAGAACTTGAAGTACCCATTGCTATTCGGCCAACTAGTGAAACAGTTATGTATCCATACTACTCAAAGTGGATAAGGGGACACCGAGACTTGCCTCTGAAACTTAACCAATGGTGCAATGTCGTGAGATGGGAGTTCAGCCATCCCACACCATTTATCAGGTATTTGCATGTGTTCATTTGGTTGTTTGTTCCTCCTCCTATTGAATAATGTGGAAATTAAGATAGGTTTATTTGATTAGTTCTAAGTTAGAAATTCTTACCTTACAAATATGATCGTCCTTAAAGCGTGTCAAATAGTGTTTGAGTATCTGTATTGTTTTCTCAAGGAACTTGTGACCAAATTTTAAGTTCTTTTGATTGCAGGAGTCGTGAGTTTCTTTGGCAGGAAGGGCATACTGCTTTTGCAACAAAGGCAGAGGCAGACCAAGAGGTACCTTTTAAAATTCACTTTTTTTTTGCTTGTTTGACATTGGAATAGGGAAAGTAACAATTGCCTTTAAGTTGTGAAATGTATAGTTCTTACACGAAGTCATTATTGAAAAGGTGCTTGTTGTATCATTTATGTAGTTTGATCATATACTAAGCAAGTAATGATTTTCATGCGAAGGTCATATACTAATTAGCATTAACTAGTCTAGATATAGAATAGAAAGAAGTGCACTATGATTTTGGTAGTTTTGGGTATTTTCTTGAAGGAAATTCATGTCATTTTGTTTTCTTGATTAGTGGTTATATTACGTTTCTCTTTGGACTCCAAACATTTATTTGTATGTTTTGTTTGAATATGGTTTTTAACATCATTAGGTTCTCGAGATTCTGGAACTTTACAGACGAATATATGAAGAATACTTGGCAATTCCTGTTATAAAAGGCAAGAAAAGTGAATTGGAGAAGTTTGCAGGTGGACTGTACACGACAAGTGTTGAGGTGTGTATGGACTGATGCATAAAGCATATGGTTCATTTTCTAGTTTGTATTTTCATTTACTAATGGCTTTTTAAATAACCTATTTTTTTTTTATAATTTCTACATGTATGATTACTAGGCATTTATTCCCAACACGGGCCGTGGAATTCAAGGTGCAACTTCACATTGTTTGGGTCAGAATTTTGCAAAAATGTTTGAAATAAACTTTGAAAATGAGAAAGGGGAGAAGGGTATGGTCTGGCAAAACTCATGGGCCTATAGCACCCGGACGGTAAATTTTCAGAAAAATAAATTTCTTCTTTAGTTAAGTTGTTATGTGCATTTTCATGAGAGAAACGGCAGGAAACTATTCATCTTATGTTTAAACAGCAAATTTGTTAGCTATGGTATTTGAATTTGTACCATAATTCTCTCTGAGTTTTGCTAAAATTTTACAGATTGGTGTTATGGTGATGGTTCATGGAGACGATAAAGGATTGGTTCTGCCTCCTAAAGTTGCATCAGTTCAAGTTATTGTTATTCCTGTCCCTTACAAGGATGCAAACACTCAAGGAATTTTTGATGCTTGTTCTGCCTCTGTAGATATTTTATCTGAGGCAGGCATTCGTGCTGAGGCAGACTTCAGGGATAATTACTCTCCTGGCTGGAAGTATTCACATTGGGAAATGAAAGGTGTTCCACTAAGGATTGAAATTGGGCCCAAAGATTTGGCAAATAGTCAGGTCAATAATTAAGCTATGATTGTTGTTAATACTTTGTACTCATGTCTACGCACTTAGAATTTTCTTTTTTTGCTCTGTTTTTTAATCGGCTTTCTGTCTCTTGTTGTCTCTACTAACAGGTGCGTGTTGTTCGCCGTGACAATGCAGCGAAGAAAGACATACCACAAAGCAGTTTGGTTGAGGAAGTTAAAGAAATGCTAGATACCATTCAGCAAAACTTGTTTGATAAAGCAAAAGAACATCGCGATGCTTGTATCCAGGTGATTCACACCTGGGAGGAATTTGTTGAAGCACTTGGCCAAAGGAAAATGATATTAGCTCCATGGTGTGATGAGGAGGTACTTCTGCAGTTTTTCTTACGGAGTTATGTTTTCTTAATTAATTGTCAGTTCATACACAATTTTATGACATTTGGTTTCACAAACAGACATGAAATTGCCTATCTTTTCAAAAGTTATTGACGAATCATTGCTGGATTGCAGTGGATACATTACATTCAGTTTGCCAGTGATTTCTTGTTCACATGACATTAATATTTATGTACTTGGTTATGGATACAATTCAACTAAACTAACATAACACTATAATCAAACAAATCACTATATGTGTATTAATGCAATGTTTCTAGACATTGTTTTCATGAGAGTGTACATGCTCAGCTGATCACTGACAGGTTTTTGCATTGTTCTTCTTCCAGTGAATTTTACTTAGTAATTTCTTCATTTTTTAGAAACACTGTTGCAATATGAATTTTTGATTTAGGGTGTTTGTATTTGGTCAAAAATATGTATTTTATTGTCATGAAGTTTCATATCTATTTGTTAATTTTACTTTCTTCGTTGTTTCTCTTTCCCATTGTTTCACCCCTTGCTCAAGTATGGTTTTGTTCATTGATTATTTAGGAAGTGGAGAAAGATGTGAAAACCAGGACTAAGGGCGAGACTGGAGCTGCCAAGACATTGTGCTCCCCATTCGAACAGCCAGAACTGCCTGAAGGTAGCGTAAATTTTACTGTTTAACTAACCATATACTGACTATTGAGCTGGACAAATTTTAATTTTATTTGTTTACATTGAGTTTTGTATTTCATTATCCAACCTTGCGAATAAAATGCAAATTTCTTATTGATTAAAGCTTCAACCTTGCAATAAGTAATAACCAGTTTTTATCTTTTTCTTGGCCTAAGTTTCATATTTCCCCACAATTATTTATATATATATTTTTAAATATTGTATTTATTTCACTTTTGAATTGTTTTGCTTCAATGGTTTCTGCGTTATGGTTGTAATGTCTTGGGATTTGATTACGACGCATAAATAAGGAGGCTAAGCAGCTGAATCTGTTTAATCAGTTTGTCATCCTACACTAAAGCTATATTTTGAAAGCGTATTAATGGAGTTTGATCAATGTATTGTGTAGGGACTAAATGCTTTGCCTCTGGAAAACCCGCAAAAAAATGGAGCTACTGGGGCAAAAGCTACTAAAACTTGGTTGATGCATTTCAAGATACACAGTTTTGCTAAGCAGCCTTCCCATGGTGGCCTTTGCCCACAAAAAAATTCATACTGTAAGCCATATAACTTCAATTTTACTCCCAATTACTTATGCATTCGAACCCATTGAGAAGTTAATTTATAGAAGGTTGAGGATGCATTGTATCAAATATACAAGTAAACATTTGATGTCTGTTCTGACTTTGAATACTCTTTTGAGAGGTTGTCAGCTTATTTGTTTTTCAAATTTAGCCTCCGCTCCACTCCATGTATTGATGGCGCTTTCAAAGTCTGTGCCCATACTTTTAAGCCCCTTGGATCCTGCAAAAACTAGTTCCATGGGATTTACATACAAATATGTATTTCTTGATTCAACTTGACTTTGCAATCCCAAACATAACATAAATACGGAAATTAACAAAACAATCACTGAATTATGGGATTAATGACAAATCAACTACTAAATAATTTTTACTAACAAATAGAAAACTTTGCTCTGAAAAATAAGCTACGTAACCATCATTGTTAACAGCATAAGAAGCTTCCTCTCGAAAATGTCTTCTCCTCGAACACATTGTTTTTATCTTTGCCTACATTTTTCAGAATATAAATCAGAAATTGTCGCATATTTCTGTTTAGATAATCACTGACGAAGATTAATCTTTTTGCTTTTAACAATTCCAACATTCTATTGCCATATAAACTGAATTTGAAACAATAATTTGAGGGAATAACTAAAATTTAATAAATAAAATAAAAATAAACAATTCTCAGCGATCAATCGAAGCTTCGGGATTACTCTTCTCCAAAGACGTCAAATTACTTAGAAGAATTCATAATTTGATTGGAAAGACGTCGTTTTTCCTCTGTGGAACGTCATTCATCCTTTGCAGAAAGTCGTGTTTCCTCTGAGGAAAATAATTTTTCCTGAATCCTATATCAAGAACTCATTTTTCGCAGCAGAAAGATAATATTACGTTGTGGCAAGACGACATGATGCGCGCATGGGAGGAACTTATATCTAACTTGCAAATATGATGACTTAGAATGTTGAATCCGCCTTGAATTGAACTTAGGAAAGTTTAATGATCTTCTGCTTTGTCTTCTCTTTTTTATTTTGAATGAAAGAAAAAGGATTACTTTGAGAAAGTAACCTTTAGGATAGTGCTCCCGTGATATGACTCACACAAAAAGTTCTTGGATATAACTCACCAATGATAATTTTTCCGTGATATGACTCACACGAGGAGTTATTTGGATATAACGCACCAAAAGATTTTTAGATGTAACTCACCAAAGTTTTTGAAAGAGGGATCCCTCCAATTTCGGATTTAGCAAAAGTTATTTTGTATTCAATTTTCAACTCCCTAAAACATAAAACTAGGTGACTTTATATAACCTTTTGCGAACATAAATTAAGAAACTAAAAGAAAATAGAAAATAAGAAACAAAAAAAGATAAAAAATCTTCTAAAAATCTTTTAAGAAATCTTCAAAAATCTTTAGCTTATCTTTATGAAAGATGATATCTTTGGTATATTTCATTCCTTTAATTCTGCCTTCAAGATTTTTTTGTTGTGATTCTCAGCCAATTTGAAAAATTTCCTTAATTTTTAACTTGATATCTTTTGATTGACTTTCTTGTCTTTCAAGCATGTCTTCTTGGGCTTCTTTCCATTGTAGTTAGTGAATAGGCTTCCCTTGATCTTCATGAGTTTAGGCATTTGCTCTTGTCATTGGGCCTTGTTAAAGCCGTCCACTTGGATGGTTTCCTTAATCTTTTACTCTATGTTTCGTGGACTTTTGACATAGCAAACGAACTATAAATTTAGCGATCCAACTTGCTCTAAAAAGCATAGAAAGTCAACTACTTTTTTTTTAAACCACACGTTTTGACATGTCGTTTGGAATGCCAAAATAATCAAATACTCTTCGAAGATCAAAAGGAGGACAGTTTTGAAAAGTCTTTTAACTATTATCTTGAACTTACACCTATGTTTGACTTTGCATTTATCCATGATAATCTTTAAGGCTTGATCAATAATAGAAT
Source organism: Begonia loranthoides (assembly GCA_022433065.1). Taxonomy (NCBI): domain Eukaryota; kingdom Viridiplantae; phylum Streptophyta; class Magnoliopsida; order Cucurbitales; family Begoniaceae; genus Begonia; species Begonia loranthoides. The sequence goes on from CM039469.1 coordinate 2,963,876, forward strand.
GGTTCCATTTTGCATCACGACATTCCATAGAGGAAAGACAACATTCTGTAGAAAAAAGACTGTCACGACTCGAAGACAGGCCAAACAGAATCACCGGGTCAGGTGACCCGATCCTCGTAGAGAACCTGATCACCCAGCCTAAGGCGTGTACTTTAGCGAAAAACTTATAAATATTTAGTTCGACTCAAAAGATATGAGCCTAAGTCCGAGTAAAGATCACGAGAAAATAACAATACATAAATTAAAATATAAATCCATAAATTCAAGTACTGTGTAACAAATCCAATCCAACAGTATAAAGTTTACAGACCAAATAGAAATGTCAATGTCCTCACCGAATACGATAAATCACTCAAGTAGAAATAATAAAACACTTCAACTTCTAATCCTTAGCTGCTTTAGCCTTTACCTGAAGTTTTGGAAGAGTCATTTGAGATGAGTGACTAACTCAATAAAATATAGCTATACTAAATGCACATCATGCAAAACTAATTTTTCTCTATTTTCGAAAACAAGGCTATGTTTCTCATTTTAGCATACATGGATTTTTAATTGAAATCTCTTTATCATATTATAAACCTGACTCAAGGCCATCGATGAAACTTTTATCGAAAACTCGTTGTATACATAGACAACTATACTTTATAAAATAGACTATCATTGTTTTCCAATTCGAAAACTTCATCAGTGAAAATGGGTGATCTCTCAAAGACCCACCCGACACTCATCAAAGAATAGGTGATCGCCCGTCAATGATAACACCTCATGAAACAAGGAAGTACATATGACAACGGTCCGTAGATCCGACACGTCACTCAAGTTGCTGACGATTCGCTCAGCAGCAACAACTCGTATGATCAAACAGAACGAATACAGATGCTCGCTATATGTAGATTTGTTTATCAGCTAAGATAGAAGCTCAAAATGGACGAGGGTTGTCGACGAGTAAACTCAATCATCACACCACCCGTCAAATGAAACTATACTTAGGATAAACAAGTCTCAGCGACTGACAACCGTCTGATCTGTGGAACAAACCTTGGCTAGGTTTAGGGGCTTGCGACCCAAGGAGACATCATCACTCTCCCATACTATTTACAACTTTCAAGAGTTTCAACCCGAGGACACGTCACCAATGTCCCACCTATATTTTTCGCATGAACAACAAATCAACCTTCACGCAGCAGAAGGTTTCAAAGGGGATAATCTTGTGATGCTTTAGCGCTAAAGTACCCAAGACATCAAGAGAATTCATCCTCAGATATATGCACAACAAATCCCAAACCATGTACGGAAGTAAACGTGAGAAAACATACTACTAATAAAAACTGAAGCGCTGTCAAACAATCCTCCTCATATTTCAAATGTGGTATTCCACAATAATTATTTTGAAAATGGGATGCGATGCAATGCAATGCAAAAGACATAGAAATCCCTACCTCTTCGGCGTTCTCTCTTGGTACTTGGAGCAACAACCTCCTCGGAAATTGTATAACACTCGCCGAAATCGTTCAAGCCTGACAAAGGTATAAACGAAGGAATTTATAAATTAATTCTAGAAAATAAGCAGAAGGTCCTTTACCGGAATAGGAGCTCAACCGACGTGTGAGTGACCTATCTAAGAATCCAAATAAAATTTTCCAAATTTTATCTAACATTCTTTAAACTCAAAATCCAACTTTCAACACCCAAACAATTTCTAAAATTCAAAATCTCATTTCTTTAACGTTGATAGATCTCACTTTGACCAACATAGAACTTGAGACCAAAATCCTCAAGTTTCAGGACAAAACTGTAACCTCAAATTATTCTAGCAATATGGCTAACTAAAATCGAAATCAGACCATAAACCAACTAAATCTTCAACTTCCACAAATCAACAAATTACTTTTCTCACAACGAACAACATCAGCGTAGAATCCAATTTCTACTATTAACTGTTTACTCACCAGTGTCTATTTAAGAGATTTTTATAAATCCGCAGCAAAATGTTACTTCACTGAAGACAACAACCAATTCCAACCAGTTCCTTTATTAGCAAACCTTATCCAAAGACAAATGGACACAAGGATGACAATTTCTCTTCAGCCATCATCTATCATCACAGCAGTTTAAAGAGAGCCTACAGCTAGACTATCGATGGCAGCAAGGATAAATCAACAGCAAACCCATTTACAGAAAACTTTAACACAGAAATAATCTAAACTGAGGCATTTTTCTTCGACATTATCTCTTCAACAAAAATGCAGAATCTGTAGTTTGAATAACCACGCAGAAACAATTTCACAGCAACCCAAATTTATTTCCCAAATCAAAGAATTTAACAGAACCAAAAACCAAATTCTATTCTGTAAATCAGTGACAAAACAAGGCATATCCTCAGCATTTTCCCATCCAACAACGATATTATGAAACTTATAATCAAAGCAGGAAAATACAGCCTCGAATTAGCAGAATATGGTAACCCAAAACATCACATAATCGAAAATCAGAATCATCCAACAGGAACCAATTTTTATCAGTCACAAACTGAGGGAAATCTATCGGCATTTCTATTTACGTAACAAAACGCAGAATCATTCGGCCCAATCAACAGAACAGAACAGAATTTACATCCATTATTGAAGCAAAAGCTTAATGAAAATCGCTCACCCAATAGAACAGAACCGAGGTTCTGTTTCACTCACCGAAAATCGGAGGTCAGACTCGGTTGGAGCTACTGTCGTCGCCGGAGGTTCGAACAGAGATGAACCCTAGCTCGGAAGGCTGCTGGACGGAGCTCACGAATGTCAGAATCGTTCGTCCCTGCCTCGGCCGACGTCGTTTGCTCAGAACATCGAAGCCACTTCTCGCGCAAAACACCCAGCCGAACTCACTCGTCGTCGTCTGCTCTTGCCGCCGGAACGCTGCTCTCGTCGCCGAATCTCCTATTTTTTTCCATTATTTAATCTAATTTTTCCTCCCTCCATTTTTTCCACGTCAATTGTCCTTGGCCGAAAATTTCCCCCCTTTACTCACTTTCATTTTTAATCCTTCAACTTCCCTTTATTTCTTTTAGATTATTGACACAAGTGTTGACACCTTTTTATCTATCACCTTGTGGTTTCAAAATTTTCAATCAACACCCTGTACTATGTAAGGTTATCATCTGGCACCTTCTGTTTAGTCCCGTCTATTCTAATCTTCAAAAACCTCCAGCAGCTCTCCTCTCCAACGCTGGTCGCTCCTCTTCTCTCCGAAGCACGAAGGCGAAGACGAAGTCGACGATGGCGGCTTGAAGCAAAGCCCGACTTTGTGAAGCGATCTCCGGCTGGGCGAAGACGAACCCCTACGGGGCGAAGACGATCCCCTTCTCTGTGAAGATCGAAGAAACTCGTCTGGCATCCCCTTTGCAGCTCGATTCTTCTACATCTGAGGAAGATACACATAGGGTACGTACACATCGGAAAATTTTAGTGTTGTGTTTCTGCGGAATGGTTATTTTTTTTGTAAATGTGTGTGCTTAAATTTTTGCTGCGAAAGAAGGTATGTTCTTGGTAAATTTCTGCTATTACAAGAGAAGATAGTCTATTCTTCTTCTGTAAAAGATGGTCTATTTAATGCTCTCTGTAAAAGATGGTCAGTTGCATCTTCGTCAGTTCTGTTGTGAAAATGTGTATGCTTAAATTTCAGCTATCAAAGGAAAAAGGATGGATTTGTATGCTTAAATTTTCCTTGTCAAAGATGTGTTTAGCAGGGAGGTTTCACTTTGAGCTTGTAAATTGTGGGCATTGGATCATTGTAGGAGCAGATGCTTATGTAGGTCAGCTTGATCCATATCCAAATTATTTTGGAATTATGCAATTCTATTTCCTTATGCAATTGTAATTCAACATAATTAGAAATTGGACTTTGATATGAAAAGTAATGCTCTATGTGACTTTGATAATGTATGGTTGTCGATAATATTAACCACAGGATAGCCCAATGTTGATTGTCGAAATTTTGTACTTCTGTAGAATCTAATTTTAATAATTTTGCTTCTCATTCATTTGTTAAATTTTCTTTTTGGCAGGTGTTATTCGATGGACAATTTTTCAATATAATTAAATCATGGAAGGAATTTTAGCGAGGGGCTACATCTTGTTGGGGATCTTGGCAAACGATGTTAAAACACAAGTATGTTTATATTTATCATTTGTCTTACTTATTATCATTTGTCTTACTTATAACTATATACTTTTATTGCAGGGCTCATCTTTGGAAGATATCAAACGTTGATGCTGCACGGTGTATTGACATGCAAGAAGTTTAAAGTAAAAGATGAAAAGTTTAGAGTATATAATAATAATGCATCCTTTCGGAGGAGTAGTCTTAATGTAGTGTTGGCAATGTTGCAAATTCTTGTTTCTTATTTTATTATGTAGCGTTGGCAATGTTGCAAATTCTATGTCTCCTACAGGATGCATTGTTTGACTGGATGAACTAGATTTTGTTTAATATCGCTTATTTGAAATTTTGGATGATATATAGTGAGATCTATTCTGCAAGGCTACTTAATGTGATCTGCAATGTATATGGATGAAAGGAATGAGTCCTTCAAAACAATAGGCACTCAGCTCACAATGGGCAATGAGAAAATCCAGTAGAAAGTTAATACAACGTTCATTTTCTCTAAAGATCATGCAAAATTTCAACAACAAAGACTAATGGAGGGCAACAATCCAAAAGAGATTTGAATTTGGAAAGGAAAATTGACAGACAGAGAGAACATGTTTCATTTTACACTTGAATCTATTAGCTACAAAAACTACACATTTAACCATAATTTCCCCTTTTCCTGATGCAAAGCTGGGAATCTCAAGAAATAAGGAAGCCACTCTTTCGTGTATACTCATCACATGGAGTACCAAATTTGGACAAAGCTGATTGAAACATAGATAAGAAGGCTTGTGATGAGCTTTGATCTTGATTTGTGCTTTGGCTGTTGAAGAATTTATAATACACTCTCCACCAAAAAGGTCGAAGGTCCATCGGATTTCTGGGCAAAGAAGAAGAATTTGAAGTTTGGCGGCTGACCACCAGAAGCCGCATGATGTATGCACTGGACATCCTGCACCAAATAAAATTTTAATTGAATATTGCACCAAAGGAGGGAAAACCTATTGTAACGTTTACATATCCAAAATAACAACATCAACCACAAGCGATCTGACCTTGTGGAAATCAGAAAGACCAGCAGCCAATGCAGCTCCTAAGGCTTTTTGAGTTTCTGGTGGTCTTTTGAAAAAACACTTCATGAACGCCGTGAGAAGATGTAAACAAACCTGAAATCAAATTATTCATTACCCAAAATTATTCATTGATTGAAATCAAATACAAATACCGATGCAAATAAATGACAACACAAGTTTTACCAGCATACACAAATCAATGATCACAAATGTATGCAAATTTATCAGTTTAATTCACAGACAAAAACAGATTAAAAAAAACAAATTGTTGTAGATCTATCAACATTTCAGAGCTCCAAGATTGACAACAAATGAAGCCAGATAAAATCAATCATAGCTCTTCGAATTCAAAGCACAGATTCAAAAAAACCCAGATAGGGACCCAATCCCTAATCGAGCTGCAAGAGACTTTGCTTCGTCTTCGCAGTGACGGGGTCCCTTTTGCCGAGCCGGGGGATCGTCTTCGCAGCGCAGGGGTTCGTCTTAGACCAGCCGGAGATCGCTTCACAGAGTCGGGCTTTGCTTCAAGCCGCCGTCGTCGACTTCGTCTTCGCCTTTGTGCTTCGGAGAGAAGAGGAACGACCACCGTTGGATAGGAGAGCTGCTGGAGGTTTCTGAAGATTAGAATAGACGACACTAAACAGAAGGTGCCAGATGATAATCTTGCATAGTACAGGGTGTTGATTGAAAATTTTGAAACCACAACGTGATAGATAAAAAGGTGTCAATTGTTCAAGGTGTCAGATAAAAATAACCCTTTCTTTTAATTCCCACTTATTCATTATTATACCTTATTCCTTCTTAGTTCATTTTCAATTTCTACGCGTGTTTCCATTGTCTCCCACGCTTTCTTCCATAAATTTTTCATTTGAGAATTTTTAATTTTATTAATTTGATTAATTGATTAAATTTATGTAAGTGACCGTTACGCGATAATTCATGTCAATTTTTCAACGTCATGATCGATTTAAATACAAAAAATTAACACGTAAAATTTTTTATTTAAAATTTCACAAGTTTTACAAAGACAATATTCTGTAATAAAAAAAAATATTATTTAATAAAAAATATGTTGTCCTGTTTATTTTTTATAATTGAATATTTTATTTATTAGTGAAAATTATTGAGTGGTTGATATGTTATTGATTTTAAAGGAAGTGGTTATTTTGTTAACTTCAAGAATAAATACATCAATAATTTTGTGGCGCTGTCATTTTCAACCTCTGTGTCTATCATTGCATCGGCTATGGCAGATTCATCAACTTTTCTTCTTTCCAAGAGGTACCCTTGTTTGTTTATTTTCTGCTCCATGCTACCATCTATCTTATCATCCACTCATCTTCCCCTCTCTCTGGCAGGTACGCAGTTGTTACTGGAGCAAACAAAGGAATAGGCTTTGAAATATGCAGGCAATTGGCAGGGAAGGGGGTGGTTGTAGTTCTAACAGCGAGAAGCGAAGAGAGGGGCCGTCAAGCTTTTGAGCTGCTGAAACAGGATGGGATCTCCGATAATGTCTTTTTTCATCAGCTTGATGTTGCTGATCCTGCCAGCGTTGCTTCTTTGGCAACATTCGTCAGTACCCACTTTGGAAAACTTGATATTCTGGTATGGCTTTATCTCTATTCTTTATTCTTTTTTATAATTCCAACTCCATAATTGTTACCCAGTCGTTAAAGATATCTCGAATATACAACATCTATGGATTTTTGGAAAGCATATCAGCTTCATCGATCTGTAACCTCCTACCTGCGCAAATAGGAGAAACGACGTTGATAATTTCTACCGTCGCGCAGAACTGATGTCTCCGTCTGGGCCAGTGACCTAATAGACGCCATAATCTGGAGAGACTATCAGAATTCACGGACTCAGTGACTGAAATTGTTAGGTGAAATAGAAACGATCAATTATTGAAGGAAATGGATAAACCCGATCGACGAGATAGATATGAAAGGAGACCCAAATGAAGAACCGAAGATTAAGACTACTGAAAATGGGGAGCAGAAACTAGTAGTCGGACGGTAGTTGAAATGGTCCCGCTATTTTTGGCAATCACAGTGATGGATCACAAGACTGAAATTCGACGAGAATCGAAGAAGGAAAATCGCAATGAATTGAAGATTCCATAACCTGGACACTCAAATTTCAATCTAACCAACGCAAAATCTCTCTCGCAGTGATTCAGTCTGCCATAGATTGACACTTTGTGGACGTATAAACTCTTTCAAGTCATTGTCTCTTTGTGGATGACAATACTGGGCGGAAGGCTGAGAAATCAACAGTTTGGATCTGAATGTTTGGATCGACAGGTGGAGTGTTTTTAGAGATGGGTTTGAGAATTGAAGATTTTGAATTGAGTTTCTTCTCCGTGGACATTGATTAAGGTAGGAGATTACAAATTGATGAAGCTGATATCTTTCCAAAAACTATCGATGGAGTAACGGAGAGGGTGTTAGTTGGTAATGCATCAAACATTGAGGTGCTAGAATTTAAAATTTAAAATTTAGGGTATCAGTTGAAAGTACTTCCATACTTCAAGAATCATATTATCTTTAACTATTGAAAATCATAATATCTTCAAATAACCTCTTCTATACTTAGGAGACTCATCTCTTCAATGACAATGTGAAATTGTTTAGTTGACCAAGTCCTAATGCACTTAAATGACCTTTGTACTACATACAAGTATAAATACTATAGCATGATATAAATATATGTAACACTCTATCATCACTATCAATCATCAAATAATGTATTCTCTAAGGTTATACATAAGACTCGAGTATCTTCACACAATCGTGTAATGTTCGTTAATTATTTATTACTGAGTTATCTCATAAAACCACAACAGGATCACACTCTTGACTTCACATACTCTCACCCTTTAGACTGTAGTACCCTGAACTTGCTTTTAGCAGAACACATGACTGCACGATGCACATTTATCGTGTAATCGTTTAGTTACAGACACGTGCGCAATTCATTTATAAAATTGGGAATAGATTGTTTTACCAGCTACAAACATGAATATGTTTCATATGAGAAAGACGTTAGAAATTTCCTGTGTTCTTGTCGTCTTCTTCCTCCTAAACACATTCTCACTCAGGTGAACAATGCTGCCATTAGTGGAATTATTTTTCATGGGGACGCTCTTGTGAGAGCTTTTGAAGCTGTTGGTGATTGGGTACGCTAGCTAATCTATGAAGCTTAACTTCCCATTTGCATTATCTTAATCCAAAATAATATTTCAACTCTTCTAATTTTTGAGATCGAGTTTGTTTTTGCGGGTGCAGCCACATGAAGAGCTAGTGGATTGGAACGAAATGGCTTCCCAGAATTATGAACTGGCAGAAGAATGTCTGCAGATAAACTACTATGGAGCTCAAAGAATGGTGGAAGCACTTTCACCCCTCCTCCAAT